>JAACJT020000035.1:13051234-13066561 GCA_009936485.2 Gymnarchus niloticus
AAAACCAAACCAACCAAAACACGCTTGTATTAGAAAAAAAAAAAAAATAACCAAAAATATTTATTAAAAAAAAAAAAAAAAAAAAAAAAAAAAAAAAAATCGGCTGATAAACCGCCCCTTCAAAACACAAGACAAACCTGATGCAAACCAGAAGAAACATAGCACACATATTCACGTACAACAACAAATACTCTTCTGCAAAATGGATCTTGCTTTTTCTGTGTTTTGGGACAGCAAGAGATCAGCTGATTAAGCAGGCATTCAAAATGGCACAATATGTTTTGTGCTCTGCTATGGACTGGCCTATCATGCAAGGTGGCCCTTTCCTTGTTCCCTGTGCTCCTCAGGACCCATAGGCCGCAGGCCCAGCTCACCCTGCACAGAAAAAGTAGCAGCGTTTCCCCTATATGCACATGGTCTCACGTGGATCATTAATATTCACAGAAAACGTTACCACCACAACTCATGCTTCCTACACTCTGCGCAGCTGACTGGAGCTCCACACACCCCCAAACAAATATGCACACACGGCAACGTCACCATTTACCAGTCCATCATAGGCTGTGCACAAGTGCATGTACATCAGCTTGCCCCTTTACTGGAAAGAAGAGGCATAAGGAAGACAAGGTAGAGCTACCTACAGTACCGCACCTAGTCGAGGGTCTTTTAGTCAGTTAATGTCCATGGTAGGAATGTGCATGGGTAGCGGAATAAACCAGTCTGTTTTAAAATTACCATTCTGGTAATCTATTCATGTCGCATGGCAGGATGTAAGAAAGAATTTACAATGTCGTTACAAAAGAAAAAAAAGTCAGCTCAGGCAGCATTTTGAAACATAAAGCAACAGCATTGTTGTTTGCAAGACGTGCAATGCTAAGCTTTCACAATTCACAGAGTACAATGCTTAATCATATGACACTCAAGTCTATATTAAACATAGGTGACAAATTAGCAGGTGCTTGAGCATCCAAAGAGACGGTCGAGCATCCATGAGGAAATCTCAGATGTGTACACACAAAAACTGGACAACAATTCAGAAGCGGCACAGCAAATTAAGTAAGCTACAAAAAGAGCAAGCCCCAGCACGATTCTCCTGTCGCACACCTGCAACCGCGAGAGCGCCACCAATAAAAAATTTATATGGGAAACACTAAAGTACTATGGCAAACAGACAGGTCAGATGGAAGGTTGGTCCATTTTACAATAATAGGTTTCGGACAGCCAGTGGAGTGGTACTGGGCCTATTGGGCATTCCAAGAAATCAAATACTAATTGAGATCTACAGGCTTCACTTAGACTCTTTATACCTTTTCTACTCATTGGCAATCAATGACCAAATACCAAATCGCAATTATACCCCAACCTTAGGCCACATCTGTCAATAGCTGATAATACTTAAGGAATTACAGGGATCCCTACGTTCACTGACAAAATTAAGTAGTTTTGTTTGCAAGCGCAAAGCAAAATGTTTATGGAACCATAAAGTAACATTTCAATTGTAACAAACTATTTACAATTTCAGTTTAGACGCGCACACACAAAACTGGGCAGGAACCTCTCACGTTCATTTAAAGTCATCTAACCAATTGCAGCACTTAAAATAAGACTTACAAAAAATATGCACCTTTCTACATACATTTTGGTAACTGTGTCATTCAGACAAATGTCAATACAAATCAAATTAACACCCACAGAACTTCCATTAAACCAAAACTTCTTTTCAAGGTTACAAAATTAAGCAGGTTTCCACAAAGAATGAATTGCGTGAAGACTATCAGTGTAATACAGATGTAAAAATGAGTTCCTCCATTGTCCCAGCAAGTGTACATTTACCTCAACGATATTATAGGCTTCATAATACATGATAAATGCACTTTGGCCAAGGTGAAAGAGTACTTCCCAGCCCCCCACCAAAACACAAAAATCAAAAACCAAAGCAAGCAAAGAACTGAAAAATGTACCAAGGAAAATTTTACACACACAGCTAGTGGCATCTGGCAATTTCATGACAACAAATGCTTTAAAAAAAAATTGTGGATAACCTTAACAATGATGTAAAATAAGAATAAAGAATCAAAGAACCACAAGCGAATACAGGCCAAAATATCTATGTAAAATCATTCCTCATCTCATAAGGAGGCAAAAATCTAGAATCACAAATGGGCACTTGCGATTCTGGATTAACAACTCCTCATGAAATGAAGATACAATAAATAAGTCCTCTCTGCAATAGTAAAAAGCTGACCATTGTTTGAATGCCAAGAGAAATTCATATGAATCAAAATTCCAGAAAAGGTTAAAGTCATTAGAGAACTACAGACAAAAGGTGGGGGAATTCTGCAATGCTCCCGGGAAGGGATGTTCTGAATGAAAGTGGAAGTTTAACAGTGTGCACATTTAAAATATTTTCCCATTAGATAAAATCAAAACAGCAGGGATCACAAACTTTTTAGGAAATAATGCCTTTTGGGTGAAGCACAGTGGAAGTTTCCTTTGATCCTGAAGTCTTCATGTAGTATGGAGATGTTCATTAAACATCATGAGGTGAAGAGGAGGTTTGGTGGACATATCCACACATCTTAGTTAAAAATACTTTGAGTGAAGGGGGGAAATTTGTTTAACTCAAAGAAAAACAAATGCACAAAGATACAATAATATACCAGAAAACTCCAGGCAAAAGAACAAAGATAATACACAATGTAGATGAAGGTTGTGTGCAAAAAAAAATAGAACAGGTATAAATGATGTGCACAACACGCCTTGCTTAACTTATGAAATGCAGTTCTTGGCAAGTTTTATGGCTTGGGGTGAGTGCAAACACAAGAGGACAGAATACAGTGCATGAGAGCAGCAGGCAGGAAAGATTCCCAGTAGTGCTTCTTAGCACACCGTGATGGAATGAGCATGTACACTCATAGCACTACATCGAGGGGATGGACAGAATAGTTCAGTGGTTCTCCAATTTTGCCACCATCCTCTTTGCTACTGCTTCCAGTTGGGCCAGGGTCAGTCCTATGATCTAGCGGTCCTTCCTGATAAGTTTTTTTTTCCCCCCCAATTGTTTAGCATCACCTGAACTGATCTTGTTTCCCCGCCAGACCACAGTGTAGTAAATTACACTACCAACTATGGACTGGTAAAACATCCCCAGCAGCTTGCAGCACACATTGAAAGACCTGAGTCTTATCAGAAAACAGAGTCTGCTTTGGCCTTTCTTATACAGGTCCACTGTGCTGTCCACTTAGGCCCATCAGCTGTTCAAGTAAAGTCCCCAAGTACCTGAAAACACGCCACCTAAATTTCATCCTGCTTTATGACAACTGGTCTCAGGGACTTTCTGGAATGATGTAAATCCACCACCAGATCCTATGTCTTGCTGATGTTGAGCTGCAGATGGTTCTCCACGCATTACAAGACAAAGTACTCCACAAGCCTCCAATACTCTAACTCATTTCCATTGCTGATGCACCATACAATTGAGGAATTTGCAAACTTCTGTACGTAGCATGAGCTGGTGTTATACTCAGTCAGTTGTGTAGAGGGTGAACAGGAAGGAAAGACAGATTTGTTCCCTGGGAGTCCCAATGTTGTTCACAACCATCCTCACAAACTGCCAGCTGTTGGTGGGATAGTCCAGCAGACTGCAGGGGCATCAAGCTGCATTAGCCCTTTGCTCGTTTCCACAATTGGAGAGGCAGATGGTGTTCAAGTCTTAGAACGTGATCCTGACTGTGTTGCTGGCCTTGTTGCGGTGGGATGGCAATTTAGGGTACCTCTCGACGAAACACATTTTCAAATCTAATAAGATTATGAAAATACTGGGTGGTTTGCGCTTAACGACTGATTGCTGCAGATTTTAAATGTGTTGGGGATCACAAACTAAACAACTGGGGAGTCACACACTACATGACTAATTTCTACCAGCTACAGAAAACTTGAGCAAGAACGTGAGATTGCTCACAAAAACCTACAGAATGTACAGAAGATGAGCTCTGAGAATAATAGACACGTTATTAGCAGCACATAGATTAGTCATTATCTGGCAAGCTAACTGATATTATTAGCTATACTGGAACTGGATAACATTTTATTGTATTAAGGAACGATATAAACTGACTATCCCGCATGCTAACGACACGGACCCATAAGTGTTCACTGGTTCCTTGACAGAGGGTCCCTGTTAGTTATACATAGCTTAGTGCATAGCTTAGACACAGCTGAGTGTCATGTCTGTTTTTCACGTCTTGAACAGTAACATTATGGATTTGCAATGCTGTGTTGGATTTTGTTTTTCAGCAAACGATACATCTGTTTTTAGAGAAATGCTTGGAGTGATGGGTAGTCGCATTTTCCTTCAATCCATCCATCCTCTAACCACCTATCCTAGTCAAGGTCACAGGGGGGAGCCTGTCACAAGTAGCATGGAGTACAGGGCTCCAGTACACCCTGGATGGAATGCCAGTCCATCACAGGGCTCAGACACACACAAAATCATGGACAATTTAGAGACGCCAGTCTAACGGCATGGTTTTGGACTGTGGGAGGAACTAGAGTACCCAGAGGAAACCCATGAGACATGACGATCCAAACCCGCAACCCTGGAGGTGTGACAACAGTCCTATGCAACGAAAAAGGCCTTGGGGACTCGACAACCCAAGCCCCATATTGTTCCTAAATGCAAGGGTGGGAGAATCACAACTACACTTGCTCTGCTTATATAATCAGATAATCCCAAACACATTCAAGATTATGCATTCACACTAACATAGCAATTGCACGATGAAACCATTAAGTACCCTTTAAGTTTCAGTTATTCAAAATTCACAATGATGCTCAGATCCATACACTTTCTAACCACTTATCCTGCACAAGAGAATGTGCTTCAAAAACAAGAGGCATGTCAAAAGAAATGTAAAAATGCCTGAAGTCTGACATACAAAACACACTCCCAACAACATCTATGGAGCTAGCAGTGTGCATGAAAACACTGCATGACTACCAACTTTAATTATTCAGAATCTCAACTGACCAGTAGCTCTTCTGGCACAATTTGAACTTGATGCAATCATTTTTGAGTGTGAAAATGTTTATAAAAAAAAAAAAAAAAAAAATACTGCTCTGAGCATTCAAATGGAGCACGGACATCTCGTAGTACAAGTCGAGGCAGTGCAGAACATACAAGGTTAAAATTATAAATCAGCTTGCATTACAAAACTGGACAGTATACATTCTGGGAGAGCAGACATTTTCATATGTCCCTGCTCTGAGTTCTGACAATTCACAGGTAGAGTGCTGAAAATGCACTCACAAAATGTGAACATTAAACAAGAACACAACAGCTTTAGCGAATTACAAGCAAGTCAGTGTCTATTTGGCTATTTCAAATACATTTTAAAAATCAATTTCCCTCAAATCACATCACTGGATTAAGAAAACTGTTGCAAGCTGGTTAATAGCATGCAAAGATTTGCCAAAAAAATATTCAAGTAGATATGTCACAAGTCTCCTAAGGCTATTATAAACCACTTAAAACAAACAAACAAAAAGGTAAAAATGAAAGCAACATTTTGTTTGAATATTGAGATTAACAGGTCAACAAATACAATTAGCAGGACAACCTGGACTACAGCTCCTGTTAGCAGTAGTCTCCACTGCTCTCCAGTAGATATAAAAGCACATCCATCTCATCATCTTGACCACGTACACCATTACAATTGGAAGGATAAGTGAGCAATCAATCTTGAAGCAGAAAGTTGCCAGCAACATCCTGGCCTGTGCCCCCACTTCCATTAAGCAGACTACTGTTTAATCAGCATCTGCACACGTATGGGCTGGCCTCTGAATGTTAATGACAACTACTACTCACCCAAACTTATGCAGTTACTACCGAGTTTACAATGACTTGTATAGAATGAGACTATTAAAAAAAAAAAAAAAAAAAAAAAAAGGGGTTAAAACAAACATGCTGTGGTTATAGGAGTGGTCTAATTTGTGCACAACCCTGCATGTTGGGATAAAACTTTTACCTATAACGCATCATACTTATCCAAGTGAAAGTGCTTCATTTCATCAGAAATGTTTGCTGCAGACTTTAAGATAAATTTCTTAACTATGAGGGTAAATACCTAAATGTTTTAATAACCATAAAATTAAAATGCATTTCCCAACAAAAAATATTCAAACTACGATCAAGTTACCATTGTTGGGAGGGTATTTAAATTACAGCACATCACAACTGACAATCAGAAGCACCGGCTTAGCAAAGTAGAGTACAACTACACCACCAACATTAAAAACTATAAGCAAAACATACAACCCAGCTTATACATTAGTTACATGAAGAACGGGGTCTATAGAATTTACTTTTCAAAAATGAATAGAACAAAACAGTTCAATACATTTGGCAGATAGATGTATGATGTTTGGGTGCGTAATGAAACATTTTAAAGCATGGCGTAAAGCAAAAACCCCCAAAATAAAAAAAAAAAGAATGCATGCAATTACACAGGTACAGAACTCAAAATGATGTCAATGCAAATTAATTTGATGTTACAATTGATAAAGTTGTATAATGAGTCAGGAAAAAATGGAAGTTCATTTATTTCCATGCAAATAAGGCAGAATGACTGACAAAGGCAGAAAGCAAAGCATGACAAAAAGATGGGAGGGATGAAAAATCTAGCAAAGAAAATCAGCAGGGGTTTCTTCTGCTTTCAGTGACACATACAGGAAAATGAATGGGGAATAGGTCATTCCCCTATTAACCAGTGATATACCAATTTAGGAAATCAATTGTGTTAAATAAAATACATGACAGGAACATCATCCACTATTAACAACAGCAGGCTAGACTACTTGGCCATCTGGATGAACATAAAAGCAGAAAAATGCCTTCATATAACAGCCGATTACAAACTGACCAATACTGCACCAAATACTGGACTATAGGGGCTACAAAGTGTACATGAAATCACCTCAAACACCATGTTGTTTCTGCAAGAGTGTGTCACTTTCCCCTCAGAACTGAAATATGCCCATAAGTCCAAAGTGTATTACCTATGTTGTTCATAACCCCTAAGGGTCAATAGGTTAATAGCTAAATACTGCAAACAAAAACCTACATGTTGTACAGCAACTGATTATCATTTTGAAGTGTACCTGACGGTGGCCAAGTGATAAGCATTTCTGTACTTATGCTAAATACTCACTTTCACTTTATTTACAACAGAAGCCAAGAGCCTTCAAAGATGGATTAATCCACCAAAAAATGAGTACCAATTAATAACATACACGCATGTAGTCTGTCAATCCTTGAATGGATGAATAAAGAAACCTTGAACAGATCTGATCAACTAATTTTATTGTGGACAGAGTTCCATAAGTGAAGTATATACACAACACTCCCAAAGGGCAATTAGTGTGACCAGTCAGAGTGTAAAAGACACACAACATTCATCTAAAAACATGCAGCAAAGGCTCTCTCTTCACATATTTATCACTGAGCCAATGCTGAGTGTTTACACCAAAGTTAGTACAACTTATAGGCCAGTCTTGAGTCAAAGTGTGCGTCGGGTTCCCTGATTTTAATCGGTAAAGGACGCGGGGATTTGTCAACCTTCAGACTGCCAGAAGTGAGCTAGCCCTAAGTTAGTCCTAAGACCTCTTTACAACTCTTACCCAGGCAGGGCTTTAATATCCCAGCCGAAAGGAGATTATTTCGAACGGCCTACACACCATCCCACACTTTATATACTTTTAACAGAAGGCATGGTTTCAAGCAAATTACTATCAAAACCGCACGTAGGGTGCCACACAGACTAGTTTACGCCTGGTGTTCTGTACTGCAACACAGCTAATACCAGCATTTATAAAAAGGTAAGGCGGCTGTAGCTGTCAGCACCACTAACTTTAGGAACGGTATCACCACTCCGCGGTACACACGGCTCTGAAGCAAAATAAGAACATAACGCAACAACCAACGGAGGGCCGTTCATTTACACGGCTCCGTAAACACACGCAGCCGGCCGACGAGCAAAGCGTGACTTTAATGGCGGCGGGAGCGTGGAATAATCTTTTGAATTATCATTATTACCTTATCACACTGCAGAGGTTGCCGAGCACGCTTTGCGACAGGGCAGGGCTACCGGAGATGTGTCCGTTTAGAAAGTCCGTCAAAACGAAATTGTCACGGCGGCGGCGGAGCCGCCCGATGTTTTACTCCGATAATTACGCAGGTCGTGAAGTAACTCGGCGAAGCTCCCAGCTGAGGCCCGCGGTGCTTCCCGTGAAAATACAGCGGACCGGGTCAAGTCAGCTAACCGAAGCAGCAGGCACGTCAACAGCAGCGCCCCCCCTCCCCTTCCGAGGACACCTACACGTACAGGCGGCGCCGCTTCCAGGCGAGTGGCTAACGACTCGCCGCATCGCATTGCGCTCCTTCCCTCCACGCCTGGTCAATGAGGAGAACAAGCGAAAGTTTACGCGCAGAGACAATAAGCCGTGACACTGCGCGCTGTACGGTCGCCCTACGCCGCTGTCCTTCCAGAGTGCGCCTCCGCTTATGTAATACGCTGGCTCTCAGACGCTCCTCTCGATGCGATGTATCCGTTCCGCCACTGGAAGTGGAAGGCATCCATCTCTCCCCGCCCTCCACAGAAACGTGGTTATCACCTTAAACCCCGCTTTCCGACGGACTGGGTTAAATGGGAGCAATCCCTGTCGTGACGTCACGAAGCGGGGTCAAACACGACCCCAAAAGAAACGACACGACCGCAATTATGCACTTGAGC
This sequence comes from Gymnarchus niloticus, assembly GCA_009936485.2. Taxonomy (NCBI): domain Eukaryota; kingdom Metazoa; phylum Chordata; class Actinopteri; order Osteoglossiformes; family Gymnarchidae; genus Gymnarchus; species Gymnarchus niloticus. The sequence continues at coordinate 13,060,024 of JAACJT020000035.1, forward strand.
CATCACCTGCGTTACATTCGAGCCAAGCATTTCTATACATAACTGATTGTGAATTAAGAACTGCTACAAAATATTATCAAAATCGCGCATTTTGTCATTAGGTTGGCTGGGGTGACTTAAGGGAGGTTTACGCAGCACAGCACAGGTTCTGCAGAAGTGACAGGAAAGTATAGCAAAGAGTGGCCGCCTCTTGCTTTCGCAAAGTCATTCCTAGGAAAAAAAAGCGCATTGTCTAAATAGCATACTTATCGCAACAGATAATTTTCAGCATTAGATTATTGGATACATCTAATCTAATCATTTAGACAATGTGGCTCACCGCACCACAGTTCCGAAGCCCCCCTGAATTCCCCCCGCCCTCCTCCCTCTCGCTCGTCTCCCGGTCGCTGCCGCCATCTTAACTTTTCTCCTACCTGAAATGTCCAACCAGATTTCTTTCACTAAAAAGTCGATGAAGGAGCCGTCATCCACCTGAAATCGCACTCAATCCGCAACGGAGCCACTCCGATCTGTCTCTCGGTACCCAACGAGATGCCCGTGGGACCGTGGGAGCATGAAAAAGTACCGGATGAACGAGTGCGGGGTCCAGCTAACTGAATATAGCGATTGCGGGGAGGAGACTTCAGACGGAGCGAAATGGTGGAGAAAGCCGCAGATGACAAAGTGCTGACAACGAAACCTCGCGATAGCTTCGTGAGCCCGCCACGGTGGAAGTCTGTTCTAATTGTCAGGCATGATGGGAATAGTAGTCTTTAAGACACATGGCCGTAGTTCACAGTCCATACTCAATATTAGTCAATTCCGTGTTTTTCCAAAATAATCAAATTCTCCTGCAAGTATGCGTCCAAGTGGAATAGGCCTATAAACAAGTCGGCAACCATTAGATATATCGTCATTATGAAAAATTTTATTAATAATTATACTTTAGGATAACTTTCTAATACACCTTGCGTTGTATTTTATGTATGCATTCTTGCTCGATGACCATTGATTGACCTCTGTCCGATATTGTTAACGAAATATAAAGTATTTATAAAGTATTTTTAGGAAGCTATTTTTACGTGTCTGTGGAGTAATAGAGATGGTTTCCTTAAATAAAATTTAGTGGCAGTAAAAGAACTATTGAGTTTTGAAGAAAAGGCATACAGTTTCAGAAGTGGAACTTTTCTGTAACTTTTTTTAACTTTTCTGTAAAGTTTTTAGCCTTTTCTCACTGGAATTAATAAAACATTTTACATTTTCAGTTAAAACAACATAACTGTCAACAAGTACATTGTAAAATGTTATGTACCCACAGTTCTGGATGTCCTCATCAAATTTACTAAACAACCTAGTATCTGTTGTGTCTTTTTGAAATAAAACATTTTCTTCATGAAAACAGCAAGAATTATTCTTGGTGGAGACAAATTTTGAGGTAGAGTTTCTATATCTAAATACTTAACTGCACTGAAAATTCCTTTTGAAATTTCTGATCTGACAGTGTTATGAAGTGTTGTGGTGATTTGCAGTGATCATATTAAACTAAGAAATTTTACCAAAACAATCACAGCATCTTGCATATTACTAGAAAAGCACCAATAATGCAGGGTGAAAATATCCACGTTCTCACAATCAAAAATAGGAATGATGACAATCACAAAGCATTTGAGTATTTTACAATCAACTAGAATTTTCAAATCTTCAATAACAAATTAAATATAATACAATATTGTTATCTGTAGGGTAGCATGGTCGCCTCCAAGGTTGGGGATTTGACTCCCACCTCCACTCTAAGGGTTAGGGTTAGGCCATTTGAAATTAATGTAAGGTCCCCACAAGGAAATACAAGTGTGTGTGTGTGCGCCCTGCAATGGATTGGCATCCCTTCCAGGGTGTACCCCAACCTTGTGCCCTATGCCTCCTAGGATAGTCTCTAGCTGCCCCCCTTCTCTATGAACCCTTAGCAGGACAAGCGGTTGGAAGATGAACAAATGGATAGTTATTTGATCATTAAATATGCATAATAGCATTATTTTGAGAAGGATTGCTACAGTTGAAATATCAGACACTGACGTAAGGTACAAACTGAAAAGAAAGTTTTAGGTGCATGCAGGAATTATGGCATACTTTTAATTTGATATCACTCTACTTGTTTTTCTCCAGTAGGAGTGTGCCACATTAAGCAAGTAAGTTCTTCGTAGCTGTCGTAATGACAGCACAGTTAACCACAGGAATCAAATTACACAAAACCTGGTCAAGAATGTTTGAACATATTTTCTTTTTATACATTCATGTTATTAAATAAAACTAACTTTTCACATACAGAGTTCAACAACAATATATCTCACCAGGGCAAAACCATCCTCCACTGGTGCCAAAACTTTACCAATAATGACGACTCTTCAGAAATCTTAGAAGAATGAAAAATTAAGAGTTTAATATTCTCATGAAATGCCAAACAAACATACTGATCTTACAGCAAGCATCACTAAACACTAAAGGACGAGGGAAGAGGAAGCTGGGTCAAAGATCTTAAAATACCAAAATAAAAATAAAACTGACAGTCTATGTGCCGTAAATATGTACAAGCCATATTCAAAATATTAGTGTAAAGCAAAGGTATTCCAGTTTTTCTGTTGCTTTCGTACGTTTCTCAGATCAGAAATGAAGTTCTCAAAACTGTGTGTTCAAATTCCACATCATAAAAGAAATGTGTCATTCTTTTGAACAAATTTCAAATGCTCTGGCAAATCATGCAACTGATTATGTACAATTGTCTGCTGTTTCCTACATTATCACTTGCTTATGTTATGTAGATCACAATGGTTTATACTGGTTCTCTGTTAAATAGTTTTACCCCCCAAAACATCTAGACAGTAGTTCATTGCATCAGTCATCACGTGCAAAATGGTTGAACCAGTTGTCATAATCTGTCAGGCATATTTTCTATACATTTGTGATAGATTTTTTTGTAAATGTGTCCTGAATTGATGAACTGCTCTCAGGTGAATCTTGATATTTGTGGCGTTAGATCAACCAACGATCAAACAGTCTCTAAAATAGCTCAGAGGTGCGTTTAATGAATCTTCCGTTGGCAAGCATGTATTGACAGAGCACAATAGAGTGTTACAATTTCTGATAATGGAAGAACAAGAAGGAAATTAACAGTGTCAACAACCTGGAAGAAGATGAGGAGTAAAGCTGTGTGGTGGAAGGGTGGGGAGGCAAAACAGACAAAAAGGTAAAAGAGGCCAAGGACATAGGCATGTTCCGGTAAATAAGGGCCACAATTGTGGAGCACTTTCTCAATCGTGGCCTTATAGTGGCCAAGGCATGGTCAAAGGGTGCAGTCGAATGTTTGGCAAACAACCGTGTATTCAGTCATTCAAATGTTTTGTAGAGAGAACAGGTAGGTAATCCAGCAGTTTGTAGTGTACTGTATACTTTAATACTTCATATTACAGTACTCCACTTGCATTTCACAGTATACAGTAAATACAGATACATACTGTACATACTGAAAGACTCAAAAACACACATGTAAAGAGTGTGTGTATATATATATACACCTGCCATACAGAAAAAGTGCAGCCTTGTGCATTTTCAACCATTGTCATCAAAACCTTAGCTATACTTTACGTCAGAAAATACTTAGAGTACATTGATATATTGTCACCATGGCTAGGCATTTTGACTATGTTGTTCCAATGACACAAGGACTTGTCATTCTGATGACACCGACGTATTCATTGACATAAATATTTACTTTTGAGAGACAGACTGAAGGTTTTGAGCAAGTTAGGGGCTTTTGCAGCTAATCCATTGTGTGGGGCTGTTTGTACAAATTGTTTTGAGAAACGCACTTACTGTTTTGGAAACATTATGGTTGATTCGAGAAATCTTCCAAAGATACTGAGAAAAACTGTAATTCAATTAACTTCTTTAGGTGTATGAATATACACAAAAGCCAAACACTAATAAATCTATTAATCACAGTTGTATTTGAAAAAGTAAATGCATGTAATTTTTCCATTTGTCCAACAATTACAGCCTGTCTCTGTATTTGTTTGATTTAAAATAACGGCGACAAATCAGAACAAATAGCCGTGGAAGGTGGTAAAGGCTCCCCTACAATGATGTCGGTAACCACTTTATCCTCTCTACTTTGCAACTTCTTCCTCCTGGTTAAATAGAGGACATGCTAGCTTATTGTTCATCTAACCATGGAAGATCTCTGTTTGTGGACTCAACAGGTGTACCAGATGAAGAACAGCACCTGCCAGCACTGGCCACCATCATCTGAGGCATCATCTCTGCTACCCTCTGGGCCTCAGCAGCACAGTGTTACCCAAATCTTCACACCTGCTGTCACAGGATCAGTATAGCATGGCTTCTGCTGTGGACAGCAACAAGAGAGATGGTCCACTGACCTGCACAGGCTCCAGTGGCCTACAAAAGCTTTAGCCACATCCTGAGGATCTGATCTTCTTGTGTATGCATCCGGTTCTTTTGTAAAGGTAGCAGAAAGAATGATGTCTAGGATGAAAAAAGGTTGCCTTGTGCTGCTGCTACTGGATAGATGGATGGATGGGTGGATGGATGGACCCTTTAAGGCATGTGACAACATCAGGAATTTGACCTAATAACAACATGAAATAGAATGGAGTCAGGGGAACATGGAACAGTGACTTTGTGGATAACATGCCCTTAACCTGTAAAGTGAGAAGTGACAGTGGTGGTTATCCTCAACAGTCGGAATTACTGACACTATGACATCAGTTAATTTTTTACATTTCTTGAAAGGGGCCCAGAAGATGTACTGATTACTAGAGGGAACTAAGGTTGTAGGTAACTGAAGGGTGAAACGAGGTTGACTGCCAAGTCCACAATTACATCACCATTTCTCTACAGAAAAATGTCCTCTTAACTTATGTTTAAGAGTACAAGAATCGTTTTATTTCAAGATTCACGACTAAAAATAGAATTCATGTAACATTACACGGTCATTTTACGGGTTTCCTTCCAAATTGATCATGTTTCAAAGTACATTTTGATAACTTTATGAATGAGTCTTTAAAAACTTCCCTTTGGACTATAACTGTCAAGTGCATAACAACCACAAGATGTCACCATGAAACCATGCAAGTTCCATTACTAAAAAAAAAAAAAAAGCACGGAAAAGTGTTTCGGTGACATGGTTGTCACGTGGCTTTCCACCCGTAGTACAAATACATGCAGTTAAGCTAATTGGTTTCTCCAAATTGCTCGTTGTGTATGTGCCCTGTGATAGACTGTCATCCCAACCAGGATGGATGGCAGACTTGCGCTTATGCTACCTGGGAAATACATATAGTGCATCTTCATGATGATTTCTACTGCTGCATGCGAATTGTGTTCGGTCAAATTAGCATGACTGTCGAAGAACAGCGTTTTATGCTGTTAATTTGAATGGACTATCATTGATTTCATTTAACGTAGCCACGATACAAGGGCCAAAGCAAGCTACCTAGTTAGATGTTATATCTGTAAATTAATAAATTGCAATAAACGGTATGCTTAATTATGTTTCCAGAAAAGTAATTGTGCAAGTCAAATTAAAATTGTTGTATGAAAGACAAATTTGAAGGTGGTGTTATTGTAACTGTGTGATTACGGAAAATCGCGTTATTACGATGTTTAATAATCGATGTACTCCTTACAAGCTTGGCAAACATGCGGTAGATCGCCCACTCACATCTTCGCGGCGAACGTCATAACTGCAGCTTCTTCCGGGTTGCTTTAGAAATTTGGGTTGGAAAGGCAGACTGCTTTCAGTCCCGTTTTATTTTGAGTGTTCATGTCATGTTTTTTAAACCAGCTCAGCTGATTCGTATTTTCGTCTTAGTGCAAGTATATTTCAGTTGGTTTCGGTTTCTTCCACAGAACGGAAATTAAGTGGGCTGATAGTGTGCAGTTAAGGCCTTGGGATTGGTTTACACCCTGAGGCTCGGCTGATGGGATAGATAATCACCATAGCAGAAAAGCAGATTGGTAGAGATGGAGTGGTCTGCTGTTTGGATTGAGTTAAGTTAATCATAGATGATGAAATTTGGCAATGCTGTTGAGTCTTACGAGATTTTTCTTGTATTGCATCATGAAAAACACTGATTGAGGGCGTAGGAGAAGAACATCGGTTATATAAGACAATAAAATGTTCGCAAGCTGTATACCCATAAAATTGTTTATTTGTCTGCTTTCCTGAACTGTTGGGCTTCCCAATCACCTATAAATCCTAACCAAAATGTCATGTAGAATTGTGCATGTAGTTTGTTGATGCTGATGAGAAAATTCAAACTGTTCGGTGGTATTTACAACATATTAAACAAGTGACGATTACTGATGAGTCGTGGCATTATATACAACTTCTTTTACCCCATTTCAGCTAGTATACTGCAACTTTAATATAAAATACTAGGTAAGCCCCCTTGACATAAGTCATCATCATTCAATTCAATTCAATTTTATTTATATAGCGCTTTTAACACGGAGCACAGTCACAAAGCACTTTACATAGTCCCGG
>JAACJT020000035.1:13066661-13084825 GCA_009936485.2 Gymnarchus niloticus
TCTGGTAAGTCTTCACTGCCACCCAGTGCCTGTCTTAACTCCTCCCTGAACTCCACCTTACAGTCTTCGTTTTTCAACTTTCTCCATTTGATCCTTGGTCTGCCCTCACTCTCCTCCTCTTTCTGATCTCCAAAGTCCTACAGACCACCATCCTATGCTGCCTAACTACGCTTTCCCCTGTCACCACTTTATAGTCTCCAAATTCCTTCATACTGACCCTCTTACATAGGATATATTCCACCTGTGTGCATCTTCCTGTACTCTTGTATGTCACCCTGTGTTCCTCTCTCTTCTTAAAAGTGCGGGAAACAGACACAGTCTCAATATTATGAACCTCAGGTGACAACTCTAAGCAGCTAGCAGACGGTCAGTTAAGCCGAGTCTGCAGCCTGGACTTGGCTCTGGTTAGTCAAGATTTTCCATTAAAACTCTTAGCTGTGCTTTTCGACAAGAGAGCGGAACCTGGCCACGTAGGATGAATTCCGTCTCTCTTCAAAAGTCCAGGCTTGCCCGAAAAAGTCCGCCAGTTATCTATAAAACCCGCACCATTCCGACAGCCAACAATGCAGCGACGATAATCTGCTGTAGATTTCATCACCACGTCTAGCGGGAATGGGGCCAGAGCACGTTACTGACTCGGACATCTGCTGCGCAAGCGTGCACATCTCTATGAAATTCATTTTCGTTATCTCCGATTGCCTCAACCGGACATCATTAGTGCTGACGTGAATAACAATATGCGAAAACCTACGTTTACTACTAGCCAGCAGTTTAAAATTTGCAGTGATATCCGTCGCCCTGGCCCCCGGAATACAATTGACTATGGTCGTAGGCGTCGCTATAGTCACATTTCATAAAAAGGAGTCACCGATTACCACAGCATTTTTAATGGAAGTCTCAGTGGGTGCTTCTCTGAGGGCGGAGAACCTGTTGTAAACATGAACGGGCGAATGGTGCCGATGAAGGTTTGGTTTTGGTTGGCGACTACGCCACCGAGTCGTCACCCATTCGCCTTGCGCAAAGGCTCTAATGGTGGAGCTGGGGGAGACAGGCTGTCTACCATGGACGTATCCGGAGAAGCTAATACTGAATCTATGAAATTCTCACTTTCCTGAATCTCATGTAACGTCCGCATACGTCCCTCTAACTCTTCAATCGTCTCCGTCAGTCTAGCGATTAATCGGCACTTCTCACAAGTAAACGTACCAGTAACGACAGGAGAAGAATAACCAAACATGTTACACTCCACACAAACGACAGCGGCCATGGTATTCTACTTATGTTTGCAAAGGAGAACTCCGGACTTATGGTATGTGGTCGAAGTTAAACCTATTCACACCTTATTACATAAGAGTGTAATTATGGCTGCTGATGCTGTTGTACTGCCCGCTGATGTTGAATACGATTGACATTTGATGAAAACGGTTCATCAAGATCTGTGGGATTACCTTGACTGACAGGTATGGTGTTTGGAAGCATTGAGGACTATTGATTCTCCACGGGAAGCTCTGGCAGCATCCCTGTGGAAACATTCAGAGGTCTCATTGAATCAACACCTGCCACATAGCTACAGTATAGGCAGCACAAGGGCATTCCATCTACTAAGTAGGCTTATTAAGAAATTTTGTAAACTGTCACACTTTTCAAACCATTCATGCACGCTCCTAGTGACTTGGCAAGGAGAATCATCCTGCTGGAACTAAATTGGGCTCAGCAGTCATCATGAACGGGTGGACAGCTGCTTCTGGTCAGCATGTACTTGTACTTTTATATCCCCTTTCTCACTTGTACCTCTATTGGTGCGCCCTCTGATTGCCGAGAAGAGCCAATTGTTCTACCAGAGGGTGATCACAATGTTTTGGCTTATCTGTATATGTTGTTCATATGGTCAAGAGGGTCAGCCAGTTGACCTCAGACCCCCCCCAGGTTTTTTTTTCCTTTTTTCAGTGCAGAAGAGTTTTTGGTTCTCTATTGACTTCCGGCCTTTTCATTTTCATTAAAATTTACATTGCAATTGCCACACATTCCTGTTAAGTGCTTTGGGGCAACCATGTTGTGAAAGGCGCTATAAAAATAAATTGAACCGAGATCAAAGCATTGGAGCTTCTGGAGAAAGTATCATATCAACAGGCATACAACTTAGCCAGCACATGTGTGCTTAATCAGCAAGTGTTTTGGAATTGGCCCATTGCTTTACTGGTGCTTTTTTTTTATGATTGTACTCAAATTAATTAAAATGCTGCATAGGAGGCCAGACTAAATTGGAAAGTTTTCTGCATCCTGTTTTTACTGTAGCTGGTAACCCTGAGGAGGTATTTAGCAGCTCTTGAGAGCAAAACCTGTCCTGCCTCTGGGGCTAACAGGGGATTCTAGTTCTAATCTTCTAAACTCTCCTTATGTCCCTTTGCTTCTTCCTGCTGGTATCTTCCTTCCTTTCCATTGAAGGAGTTGCTGAAGAAGCAAAAGCAGTAGGGTTTGTCCAAAAAGACATCCACCGTTCTGATCAACTTTGAAAATAACTCAGTTCGTGTTAAAGCTCATGTTCAGTTTGAATTCACTTCAGTTTGTGGTTCATCACAGAAGCACCAAAGCACCGGATACACCACGAAATTCTCAGTGGAAGGAAAATATTTTAGAACAAAATCCACATATGGCATTTTTAATTTTACATCAGTGCACATCTAGCAAAGAGACATTCTTTAGTTTTAAAGATTGGCAGAGATGGACAGATGGATGGACAGACAGGTAGACAGACAGACAGATTAAATAGAAAAGTGTATGCGTGCATGTGTGTGTTGACAGATTGGCATTTAAAAGGCAACACAGTACAAAAAGCAGACATTGATGAAGAAACAAATAGAAAGTTGGGCATGTAGGACTGCTGACTATTGTATATATATACACAAGGTTTAGCAGGCTAGATTCAGAATTCTGTCCAGTTACAGCATGCAGACATGAGGGTGAATATATGGGGATAGGCCACTAGCATAAAGGAGAAGTGGTAACAGTTCTGGGCACATGGTGGTAGGATGAGCTAATGGCTAAAGGCGTTCATAGGTGTAGAATTATGTAGGGGATGGACACCATTACTCATGATGGCTAATACCATCATCCTCCTTTTGGTGATTGCCTTCTGGGTGTCCAGGATCAGCCCTGTAACAGAACCAGCCCTCCTGACCAGTTTCTTTAGTTACTTTATGTTGCTCCCCCCAGCAGATTACAATAAGTTGGCACCAGCTATGAACTAATAGAACATGCCCAGTAGCTTACTACACACATTCAAAGACATTAGGATTCTCAACCCACATGCTCTGTTGTTTCTTGTATAGGACATTTGTATTCTATTGTTTAAGCTGAGGCTCTAGGTACTGGAACACCACAACATCCTCTCCTTTGAAGAAACATTGAAAGTTATGACCAGGACTGCATAATCACCTAGTTTTAATCCCACCGTGGTGATTTTGGGTAAAACAGAAAAATTAAGGTTACCTAGCCAGTGAGCACAGATCATTTTCAGGCACTTTTCCAGGAGTGAAGGTTCAGAAAATGAATTAATTAAATGCAAAGTTTCTTCGGCTCTAATCACTGCACAAAGTGGCTATTTTGTCGAGTCTCAGATTTTGTTTTTTGTTTTTTTTTCCATAGGCAGTGTTTGTCTTCTGCTAAATACATTTTCTGAATTGCATTCTGTACTTTTTTTCCCCATTTGGATGTAGCACTGACAGTGGTAGTGTTTAAACTGTAATGGAACATAAGAAAATTCAACTGTGCAAAAACATGAACTAGAAGAGTATGAAATTTATTGTGCATTTTCTTGGCTACACTATCTGGTCTTGTGTTAGAATAAACTGTTTTCAGTTTGAAGTTCACCACCACAGTGTACGCCAATCTTATTCGTTGTCTGGGATAGGCTTCAGGGCCCACCTTACCACGATAAGCAGGTAGTGGATGGATGATTCTGATGAAAAGATTATTAATACAAACTGCTTGTTCCCACACCAAATCAGAGACTTAAAACATCAATGAGAGGACAGTTGCTGTGAATAATTCTCAAAAAGTCACCTTGGTTAGCTAACATATTTAACCAGAATCATCACTTCTAGCTGCTGTTAACACAAAGTGGAATCCTGTCCAGAACGCTCCTCTGCCTTGTGCTCTGTGTTGCCTGGGATGGAATTATATTCTCCCTGTTTCATGAAGGATTCTTCCCACTGTCCAAAATATGTGGTTAAGCAAACCAGCATTGTGTTGTCTGTGCATGCCATATAATAGAGTAGAACCACATCCATAGTGTCCTGTGCTTACTGGGATACGCTCCAGGCTCATCACGCTGTTGTACGGGATAAGCAGCTAAGGAAAATTTACTAATGTATGAAAATACTGGCTTGAGCCATGGCAAGGCTGATCAGCACCATGGGAGGTGGACAGTTCCTGTAACTACTGTTCTATCTGGACTGGACAGAAAGGTCCAGCACCAGTGGTGGGTAACATGCAGCATAGCCGGTCTGTCAGTTTGAGAGAGATTTTTGACCAAAAGTGTGGCTACCTTAATAGACAGATAGAAGGTTATTCCTTGCATAAATTGCATTGAAGACAGTTATCTAGTGAGTTATTTTTAGTCCCACAAAACCGCATAGGTTGGCTGCTCAAATCCCTCTACACTGTACATCGGTTTCAATGTGACTCAGACTCAGTTAGCCCTGCTTGTCTGAGTCACCTCTGCACCTTCTGTTCATACCTGTCAAGCAGGGACTCGTGCTGGTCACTGTATTCTTGCTGTACCATATCCTAGCCCTCGATTCTGACCTGCAGCATGCATTCTGTGTGAACAGATAGCCTCAGCTTTTTCTAGGGCATGTAAATCACATAATACACATTATTCTTGAGGGTTACCTCTGATATGCCCCCAGTATTTGAATTTGGTCCACTCAGTCCAAATACCATATGGAGAACTTCCATCTCTACAACTGCTCCAGCACTCCACGGTTTTTTTTTTTTTTTTAAGTATCTCTGTAAGGGCTCAGTTCTAGTGACATACTGCTTTCCAGCACTACACTCTACTTTCTCATCGCACTTTTCAGTAGTATGCCGTCCTACACAGCATTATTGGAAACTGGTCAGTTTCACCTCACATTCTGATGCCACCTAATTTCCAAATGATTCATTCTCATATCAACGTCTGATGTTCTATTGCATAGTTCAGCACACACACCTGCGACAGGTCATACTTCACACACATGCTGGACAGCTTTAGCAAAACAATGACACTTTCATCAGGCAGCCCCGATGGACTGCAGCTAGAGATCCCAAGGAACTCGGTAAAGCCAGAGCAGGCTGATGTAACTTTGTAGCCATTACTGCATCACCATCGGTTGCAGCAAATCACTTACAATGCAGAATGGGATGGTTTCATAATTAGAGAAGTTACTATATCACAAGTAAGGGGAGGTTGGAGGACATGTACTGTCTAAGCACATCCCATAGTGCAGACCGGCCATCTAGAGAATTATACTTGGATTCCTGCTATGATATCCAAGCCAAACAGATGCACTGAAGTGCAGATGTTCTCTGGGTCACACCCTGAGCTCACCTCTGGATGAAACCCAATAACAACCACTGTTGCAAATAGGTATTCATTACAGCAGGTATTGTCGGCCCACTAGAGCCAAGAGAGAACAGACAAATACCCCCAGATCAGAATGCTGCAGGGTAAACAAGTAAAAGCAGACTGCAGTGGTAATCGTTCAGCTATTCTCTAGAGTCTGCATTTCCAGGAGATTGTGAGACTGAGGAATTCACTTCAAACGCAGCATGTCAAAACAATCTACGTCAGAACCTTTCAGGCCATCCCTACCATGCACAAACTGACAGGCCATGATATAACCAGCAGGTCCGTGGTAAAATAACCTTCTCCCCAAAGAACCATAAAAATATTACACTTCTATCATATCAGAGGAAATCCAAAGAAATGCATTCAATTAAAAACTGTAACAATCTTATGTCTAACATCAACACAAGTAAATTCCAATAAAAAAAAAAAAAAAATTTATCCCACACAGGTTTAATCTGAAAAGTGGGCCTAATAGTGTGGCCTATAAAATAAAGTCAAATTAGGTTTAAATACATAGTCAACAACAAAAACAATGTCTTTACCAAAACACACCTGCATAACACGTAAACTAAGTAGGAAAATCACCAGTGGAGGTTAACGTTTATGCACATTTAAAGATTTTAGAAAAATCTAATATTGTTCCACATTTTTACCATTCTGCCTTACAAAACAAAATGACAGTTTGTTTTTTTTTAACCTAGCTCCAATTGTACATTTCACCAGACAGAATACATATACATAAAACCAGGGGAGGGAGGATATTTCACTCTTGCACTTCCTTATTCAGGTTCAGTTGCCATTTAGGAGAAAAATGGTTTTAATTTAACTGTGGAAAATGATTCTCGAACGAAAAATGGAACTCCACAACGACAAACCTCAGGCATATGGGTAAACAGCTCAGGAATCCTGGGTGAGAAATTAGCTATGCTCCTATGGTTCTAATTATATATGTTCCTTCTGCATCAATGGTCACAACTGGAAATTAAATATAGCGTTAGACTATTAAAACAAATTAACACCTTAAAATATTGTATGAAAGGCAAGACTGACTCATTTTTGAAAAATGATATAAACGGCACCTAAAATGGTCATGTATACATCTGATTTATCTGATTATTTAACCGTTTATTTAAAACATATCCTACAATCACAGCTGTCCTTAAATGTAAAGCATTGTAACAGACTCGCTGTTGTTTAAAGTTTAGATTAATTGCCAGGATTTGTACTGACTAAAAGTGTTAGACCATTGATGACATTTTTATATACTTTTAAAAGACATTTCGTCATCACTTTAACACAGTCTTAACACAGGATTCTAACCCTACCTCAAGCATTCCTTTAAATATTGACTAATATGTACTTTAACACTTTTATATAAATGGACAATATACAACTCTTGCCATAAAAAGATTATTAATACGAACAAACCGCAGATTCCCACACCAACTCAAGAGACCTAAAACATCAACAAGCGGACAGTTGTTGTGAACCATTCTCCCAAAGACAACTCGGTTAGCAAACAGATTTCACCAGAATCAACACAAAAAAGATATCTTGGCAATAAGATATAATGCGCAGCAGTACACAAGTATTCATTCTATACATAAGCAATTCAACATTTCAGAATTGTTTTTCGATTTCCCATAAATTTGCTGAGGCGGCTAGATAAAATTAAGCTTAAAATGCACCTTGCGGCAGCTGCTGAGTTTTCAAAAAAAAAAAAAAAAGTGTATCAGAACTTAAGTACTATACCTTCAAATCAGGTTTGCAATGTTCAGAAACTCAAACCAAAAAGCCTGCTTTTGTTATCATTCCTAACATTTGTTTTGCAATCGAGACGTTTAAGCAAACATAACGACAAATAATGCAATAATATGCAGTTCATCAGAAAGTTAAACACAATGATCTAAACTGTGAAAATGAAGAGTGGAGAAGCTGAACTGAGGTTTTAATTACCACTACCCTCTGTTGGAGGACCTTGCTAGACCTTTAGAATCAGCAACAAAGATCACACCTTTCCCCCCCCCAAAAGCAAGTAAACAATTAACACAAAACACTGAGAAGGTTTTCTATTGAAAAAAAATAGGTTATGTGTGTAAACAAAATTAAATTGCCTCTTGGTGTACCGAATTACACATATAGACAAGTTGTGCATAAACTTAAACCACAATCCTGTAATTGTTTTAGGGGGAAAGGCAATAGTGAGGTCTAGGCTTGGCTCAGAGTCCCTCGACCTTCTCTATATAAACAGTAGCTGGCACCGTCTGAAAGGGTGACAAGGATACGGACACTGGAACAGCCAGAGAGATGGCACTGGTTTCTGTTGAGGGCGGTAGAACTGTATTTGGTGCACTTGTAGACGACAGAGCCTGTTCAATCTGGGGGGGAGGCGGAGAGGGTGAGGGGTCCTGATGAGTATGCAAGTGTTTCCGGAGATAGGCTGCAAACAGAAAGGTCTTCCCACAGTGCTGGCATGCATATGGCCTGTTGGTTGAGTGTATACGCTGATGTTTCCGCAGACCAGCCTTGTTCAAGAAGCCCTTTCCGCAGCTTTCACAGACATGGGGTCGGAGTCTGGGGTGTGTCCGTTCGTGCGCACGCAGGGCAGATGCCTGTGCAAACTCCGCCTGGCACAACGTACATACATGCTGACTCACAGGTAGAGCCACGGTAGAGGATGATGGAGGAGGGGTGCTATGGAGACTTTCATGGGCCTGGACCTCCTCCCACGTGCCGAAGGTCACATCACAGTGAGAGCAGGAGAACTGGGGCAGAGTGGTGGGGGTCGAGAGGGAAATCGAGAACGGTTGCACGGGAGCCGGTTCCTGACTCTGCTGCTGTTGCTCCAGCGATCGCTCAGCCAGGTGCGTGCGTTCATGCTTGCGCAGGCTGGAGGAGACAACAAAGGCTTTGAAGCACAGACTGCACTTGAAGGGACGCTCTCCCGAATGCACCCGCCGGTGTTTGTTCAGGCTGGACCTCTCGGCAAAGGACTTGCCACATTCCGAGCAGGAGAATGGTCGCAGGCCTGTGTGCACCAGCATGTGGCGCCGCAGGTCCCAGGACGCTACGAAGGCCTTGTCACAGCTTTGGCACTTGTATGGCCGCTGGCCAGAGTGAACCCTCTGATGCACCGCTAAATCCGCCGGCTGTCGGAAGCGCTTGGTGCACTTGTCGCAGGGGTATGGCTTAAAGCCCAAGTGTGCCCTCTGGTGGCGACGAAAACTGGAGGGGTCAGAGAACATCTTACCGCACTGTGGGCACAGAAAAGGCTTCTCACCAGAATGTGTACGCAGATGGGACTGGTAGGATGACAGCTGCGTGAAGCCTTTCCCACACTGATCACACTGGTAGGGCTTGCTCTGTGAGTGAATGCGCAAGTGGCAGGCTAGTGAAGATGACCGGGAAAAGGCCTTCCCACAGTCTGAGCAGAGGTAGGGCTTCTCGCCTGTGTGCGAGCGCTCATGGTTCTTCAGGTCCTTCAGCTCTGTGTAAGTTTTGCCACACTGGCTGCAAGAGTAGGGCCGGTGACCTTGGTGGTTGCGACGGTGCTTGCGGTACACTGAGGGGTCAGCGAAACTCTTCCCACACTCAGCACAGAAGTAAGGTTTCTCTCCTGTATGTGACCGCTGATGCACTTTGAGCTTGGACAGTGTGGGGTAGCTCTTGGAGCAGTGAGGGCAGGAGTGAGGTCGCTCCCCGCTGTGCTGGGTCATGTGGATGCGCAGGCAGATGGCCTGCATAAAGGCCTTGCCACATTCGGTACACACAAACGGTTTCTCCCCCGTGTGAGAACGCGAGTGGTTGCGCAGCTCCGTGGGCGTTTTGTAAGCCTTGTGGCACTGGTGACACTGGAAGGGCCGCTGGGCGGAATGTGTGCGCTGGTGTTTGACCAGCTGGGCTGAATTGGTGAATGTCTTCTCACATTTGGTGCACGTGTGCAGTCTCCCTTCCTTGCCATGCACTGACATTTTGTGACTGCGAAGCGCCGACGGACTGGGAAAGGCTTCCTTGCATGCTGAACATTTGTAAGAGTACTTCGTTTTTAAGTGGCGCCCCCTGCCTCTCCGCTTTTTGGGTTGCTCTTTTGTTTCTCTTTTCAGTTTCTCATCTGCTTTGAATTCATCGTTTTCTGAAGGTGAACGGTTATCTTGTCCAACAGGAGGTGGACTGTCTGTCTGAGATAAAGCCATTTTAATTTTAAATACTTTCTCTTCCAGGCCTAAATGTTACAAAAAAGGATAATAAAAGGAGAAAAATTTAAATTACACCCACAGTTGTCCATCTGCATTTGTTTCTAGAAAACAGAAAACCCATTTACAGCAGAATGCAAAAGAATGCATATGACAGAATGGGACACCCTGCTTTGGTAATGTCCTTTACTTATTACTATTTAAAGCAAGGTGACCATAGACGGTCAAGTTACAACTGCTGTGCAATAATGAACACATTCTTAATTAGCCCAATGAAACTTCGTTATGAATTTGCGTTTTTAAAAAGTAACTCGTATTAGGGAGCGCAAAACACAGCATCCATATATAACTGGATAATAAACATTTGGAAGCCAGACCGATGTGCTCCGGCCGGTGGCCACATTGACTCTTTAAAACTGAACGTATCAGCTCTACTTGATATTTCGGTCAAGGTACTGTGCACAAACAACAAAATGGCCGGCGTTAGGACCACAGGGGACAATTGAGCAAAATATATCCTGTAGCTTTTAAAGTTAAGAAATTCACGCCAAAAAATACATCGCACCAATTTTGCCTTATTCGCTGTGAAATTAATCGACACCGGGATGGGAATAAAAACCATCCGATGCCGATGCAGCCAGCAACGGGGGTAATAACAGCTACCGCCGGCTGGGCTCAAAATGGCTGGCTTTAGGACCGGCCGAGTCCTCCCGCGGAGGGCACTTCAAGCGCTTCGGCGCACCGCTAAGCGTGCCCGGGACGTATCGCCAGTCCGTTACCGCCACCTCCCTTCCTTACCTCCAAGGGGCCGCAACTCGCTCCGTGTAGTCGCCTGCCAAAGAAACCGTGATTTTAGCGAACACCCCGCCGCTCCCGCTGTCAGTCGAAGCAGGAGACAACGAGCAGCGGCTCCCGGAGGCCGGCTTTAGGACCTTGATGGAGAGGGGAAGGGGAGGGGAAACTGATTTATTTATTCGTTTATTTATTTATTTATTTATTTGAAAGAGGTGGCACAGGCATGTAAGGTGGATTGCGAGAATTGTTTGTTTATTATCCTCTTCCTGACTGAAATGACTGTACACATTTTGAAGCTGATTTCAGAACTGTGTATATTATGTGATTTCGGGTTTCTGTGTGATAGCTGCCTTGGCCGGAGGTCCATGAACTCAGAATGAGCGTGTTAACGTGCCAGGTATTAAGGCATGTAGGAGCTGCTGAGTGGGGAGCCCGGTGTCGACAGGAAACGCATCCAGCAAGTGTCGGTCGTATGACACTAGTTTTCCTGTCATATTCATTAGCCAGCTTTTTAACCACCCCACGGTGATTAGAAATCCACAAAGAAAGCAATGCAATTTAAGCGCAATTAATGGTAAATATTAACCGATAGCCCTTACGATGCTGATATATCAAAGTGGCACCCGTCCGTTTGCTTATGTGAGGCTTTTTAAGAAGTCACACATTTATTCCATGCAGATAAACGGTGTCAAGAATACACAGGCCGGTCACCGGCATGTTAATGCTGCCAGAATATTTCACAGAATATGTCACTGAATATTTGCGTGTGGCTTGGTCCACAGTGTCAAGTCCAAAATTTGTATGACTGTCATTATACAAAATGGATGCTTTTAAGGGTTCCTCAACATTGTCTTTGCTTAGATATAAATTTGGCGTGATTGCTCTCGGTGTCTCAAAGACATTCTGATGGTCTGGTTAGTTGCTTTCCAAGATACCTTATTACAAGGTCTCGGTACTATGCTTCATTCTTTGGACTCCTGTGCTTTCCTTCATGGCCATGCAAAATCAGAATCCAATTCCTGAATATAGCATTGAGGAATTATGCAAACGTGATTAAAAGAGAAATTAGGAAAAAGTCTGGACTTGAGGAACATGCATTCGTATCTCTTGTGAATTGTTCAGGGACATGAATATTTTGACCATTGAGGAGTTGAGCATAAATCCTTAAAATATACCAGAAACCTTTTTACAGTAACTAGAAGAACATTACTTGTGAGATCTCCATTTCAGTTTGTGTATATATATTTTTAAAATGTATATTTGCATCGGTAGACTCCCAATAATTATCTGCGTATTTGAATTAGTCCTACATCAGTTTATTCTGAGTGAAGACTAAAACATTTTCCTGTGGTAGGTCCTTGGTAGAGAAAAGCACCCACTCTCAATTAGGACCCAGGTCAGAAGGCAGAATAGAATGACAGAACACATTATAATTATTTTGCACTCACATACAATGTTTTAATATTTGTTTCAAATAGTATTTCAAATCCTTATGTAACCAATAAAATCTGTCAGTGAAGAATGTGTAGAAGTCTGAGGACATTTTACCATCAACAATGCAATACAACTCACATGTAATGAGAATAAGCGGATGCCTTCAACACCTGCCAATAACATTTTTTCAGTGGAACAGTAACTGTGCTATATACTAGCTGGATATACTGTTAATGAGTGTTATGGATCACATATGTCTTTAAGTTTCCTACGTTTGTTTATCCATCCAAAATGCAACACTACCATCTCCTGGTCTCTGTTTGACAAGTGAATGAGTCCAGGAGTGTCTTCACAACTGACCTGATAACTTTCTTTGGGTGAGTGTAACAGTTATGTGTCTCTTCCATCCACTTATCCTGCTTAGAGCCTAGGCAGAATAGGACAATTCCCATTAATGAAATGCTTTTGGATTTACTGACCAAAAGATTTGCCTGCTCATACTAAAGCCCACCACGGGCCCCTGCTCACCACACTGACGTCAGTGAAACACTCACACACCCAATGCCATACACGTTGCCTGCCATTTAAAAAAAATGGCAAGATATTAAACACTAGTGCACAAAAACAAGACCTTGGGAGGAATAATTCAGACTGAGAAATTATCGGCTGTTTGAGTTCTTTTTGTGAGATGGGTCTTGTGTTCATCACAATTTTTTTTTTTTTGGTGAAATCTTTAATAAGCCACATTTTAAGTCAACCGAATAGCTTTTTCTTTTTTCCCCACCATTAAAGATAAGTTTTTTCAATGTCCATGGTCACTGGACTAATTTTGTACTTTTGTCACCGGTACATCACATTATTGTTGTCAATCATAAAGCAGGATCGCTGAAACACAGGCAGCCTCCTGCACATTACAGCAGTTGAATCTGACATGGCCTCCAGGTGGCACTGGCATGTCCAAAATGCCAGAACATGACTGCAAGGTACTCAAACAACAACAACAACGTTAAGTTACATCCAGTAGCACAAGATACAAAAATGGGGGGGAAAATCATCTAATCTGAAAAGGCTCATGGACAATCCATATTTCTATCAAATGTCACAATATAAAGAAAAATAGGTATTTAACTTTGTAAGAGTGTCATTTATCAATTAAATACCGTTTTGTATTATTCTTGCTAACTGAATTAGAACATGCCTAACATCAACCACTGTACAAGTCTATAAGCATTAATAAGAATAACATCAAAGGGAGGCACTAATGTCAGTTTTTTATTTCAGACTAACTAGTATCATACTGAAGATATGAAAATGCATGAACATTAATTCTCAGTACTGTTCAAATAAAAATAAGACATGACACAGCATTAAAAATAAAAAAAAAAGGATTGTGGGCTTTTATTTTAAATAATACATTAAGTAAATATTTTATTCAACCCCAACACAAGGGTTCGGCCAGTTCAATGCTGTTTTGCTACAATAATTTTCTACTTTTTTTTTTATTCTTACAGTAGCTATTTAAGTGTGTGTGAATTTCAATTAAATTCTGAAAAAGAAATAACAATCCACTGCAAAAGCAAAAGACCAGAACATGATTCAGGTAGATACTCTCTCGTATGCTAAGGCACAATATTGCTTTAATTTTTAAAAACTAGATGCTGCTGAAAATATAAAATGAATTACACAGCAATGGGACAGTTTACAGGTCGTACATTTCTACGGAACAAAACCTGGTAAGACAAACTGAAGTGTTATGCATTTATAAAACTAACTACTGAACCACTAATAAAAATTCAGATGGTTTTACAAAAGTTCTTTGTACTTCTCAAGTATGTAATAAAAATAGTCACACCGTCACCAATGCAAAACTGATTTCCAGTAGTTGTCCACCTGGTTAAAAGACTATCATTTCAACAAAGCTGATGAGCCTGACTGTAAAATCCATCCAGAGCTTTTTAAAAAACAAAAAAACAAAAAAAAAAAAAAAAAAAAAAAATTACTTTTGCTCCTGAGAATGGCCTATTTATAAAGTGTCAGTGGGATTTTTATTACATGCATCTTTAAGGTATCAGTGCGATTTGAGAAAGATGGTAAAGAAAGGCACTACGGGGCCTGCGCCAGGGAATACGTAAAAGAAAACTTGTGCAAACGGGTCAGTATTGTGTCAGTAAGACTGGACTTGTTTCCCTTCCAATAACAAGGCCCAGGAATTGTAGAAAAGGAAGATGCTGCCAAAAGAGCAGAAAAAGAGGGAGAGTATAAATACAAAGCATATACAGGATTAATCATAAAACAATACAGAAGAAATGGCTATAGGACATGTGGGTGTATTTCTGGTCCACACTATCAGCCTTGGTTCATACAGACCATTTCAAGGTGTATGCTTTACATAAAAAAAATTCTTGCTGGAAAAGCAAATAAGAATGAGAAAATGTATGCATCACCCACAATTTTTAAAAATGATTTTAATTTTGTTAAATAGGCATTTTAACAACACTAAGTTGTCTTCAGGTTACTCTAAGGGGACACTTGGAGAAAAGGAGAAACTCACGTCTCAAATAAAGGTGACCAATAAGCCAATGACCAGTATAACCAGGAGAACTGCTAAGCACAGTGCAATCCACAACTTCTTCTGCAAAAAAAAAAAAAAAAAAAAAGTCAAAGCTGAATCAGCCATTTTGACATGTCACTCATCACACTTCGGTAACCACTTCAGCCCACCTTGCGAGCTTTTCGCTGGTTCGTGACTGCTTGTTCCGTGTCTGCCACAGCTTTTTCCACATAGTTGGTAGCCTGCATGATGTTGGCCTCGATGCGGTCGACCATCTCCCCCTGTAGACGGCACAGACACACCATCATTCAAAGGCTTTATGCTATTAAAATGAATGCTCATAGAATCACCACTAATAAGAGTGTGTAAACATCAGATTCCTCTAGTTCTTCCTCTTCCACTTACTGGTCTCTCTCCCTCACCTGTGCTTCGACCTCCAGAGCAAGGTACTGGAACATGTCATGCAGGTCACGGATACTTCTCTCCAGTTTAAGAATTTCATCATGTCGAGTCTCGATTTCATTTAAGGCCTGCTTGGTGGCTTTGGCATCAATCAGAATCTGGAAAACGGAATTTCAGAGATTTCACATCAGCAACTTGCAAATACACACTTTTAGAAATTATGGTTGAAAGAGATGCAAGTGAATAATTGCTTCATTTTTTAATCGTGTGTTTGTGCAAAAATATTAAATAATGGTGTCATTATCACCTTGGAAAATCTTGTTTTGGATGCTGATGTCTAAAGCACTGGGTCACAAACCAGTTTGGAATATTTCTCAAAATTTGATTATCAGATTATAATCAAAATGCTTACACAGCATATCATGCGTATCAGTACACAGAAATGTAAACAATTCTCCCCACAGCATTCTAGGTTCTTAGCCAAAGAAACAGATCAAGCTTCATATCAGTTCAACACCTTTTTGGTTTTAAAAAGCCACCTTTCAGCTATACTGAAGATTGAAAAATGGGGGGGGGGGGACTAGACTACGGTCAAGTCCGGTCTTGCTTTCCCATTTACACCAATTCGCATGAAGGTTGTTTCTGTTTGGAGGCGTTAGAGTTTCAGCCAAGGCCTTGTTTTAATTCTTTGGGAACATATTCCTTATAGCTAACCTACGCAATTTAAAAATCTGAGATGTGTTTTTTTTTTTGTTGAATTATGGAGGCTATACATTTGAGACTTTACAGCATGATGAACTAGTTTAAAGTGCATAAATAAGCTTTTGTCCTGGAATTTGGCCCAAAATATTTTTGGGTGTAATATGAAGTGTAAATTGTTCTAAAAACTGTATTCAGGTTTACAGCTCTGTTAGTAAAATATGATCATCGGCTAGTAAAATGGAGTTAAGGCTATGCTTTAACATATGAAAATTTCCCTTAAATAGTGAGCACATTAAAGTATGAATCCAGTGCACCTATGACAGCAAGGTATGGGGTATACTCAAAACATCCGAACAAGCCCAAGTCAAAACACTGCTGAACACACTAAGAAACAAAACACATGAAAGGATGCAAAGACAC
This sequence comes from Gymnarchus niloticus, assembly GCA_009936485.2. Lineage (NCBI taxonomy): Eukaryota > Metazoa > Chordata > Actinopteri > Osteoglossiformes > Gymnarchidae > Gymnarchus > Gymnarchus niloticus. Next base: position 13,082,770 of record JAACJT020000035.1, read on the forward strand.
ATTATGTAGTTCACCCCCCTAACACAAGGGGGCGACCAGTGATCGTGCGATTTGGATATTTTATTCCAAGTTGAGGCGATTTTATCATCAAACCATTTATTTTATTAATACCACAGCTTTATTTAACCAGATTAGTCCTACTGAGATTTATCATCCCTTTTACAATGCAAACCGGGCAATATAGCCATAAAAAGTTTCAGGCACAAAAATAAGAAATTATACACCTAAAATGGTAATTTGTATGTATATAAAGTCTTGCCATGATCTGTCATATAGCTATGGATAGCCAGGAACGATTGTAGAACTGCTATTTGGGTTTGCAATGTTTTGACGTAACATGTTTTGACCAATTCTATAGAGTGGGTGGTCTAAGGTAGAGAAATGGTGAACACCAAAGTTCTGATTGAACTTGAAAGTACCAATACAGTAACAGTGGCCTATACCATAGGATGTCTCTACATCACTCTGCCAATACTACAGCAAGGGAACAGGATAAAAACCTTCTTACAGTACTATACAATATCTGTATTATACAGTATTAGAGGAAGCTTACCAATATTAATTTGCCTGATGGTTTCTAATACTTTACATAGTATAACTAGATATGTAAAAATGCAAAAGACAAAGATATTTTTTCTTTGTCATGCCAAGAACAGTGTTTTGTATTTTTTGACGCAGCGTGGAATGACTGCTCAGTAGTGTTTAAATTTTGGCTGGCTTTTTATGTACGATCTGAAAGCGGTGTCTGGTTTCCAACAAAAAAAAAAAAAAAAGTTGACTCAAAACTTATTTTGCGAGTCTAAGGTTTTGCAAATGCAGTTTGACAATTGGGCTTTGCATTTACTGTTTTGAGAAAAGGATGTAAGACTTCAGGAAATGTGCCTTACAATTCAGAAAAACTATAAAACTCCCTCCCAATTTAAATGCATGTTACTTGATTCACTCTCAGATTTTAAATCAGATTACAGATTAAAACTGGGCAGTTTTCTGTGACACAGAATCAAATTTTGTCCATGCTTTTTAAAAAGAAATGGAAACACACAAAAGGTGCTGCTACATATTGTAAAACAAAACTTTGCAAGGAAATGAAAAATGCTCACATTCTGTGTGAAGACATCAGTCTGTCCACTCTCAAGCATCCTGTCTAGTTCCTCGTCAGTCACGTTGCTCCCCGCTGAAGGAAAAGGGGTAAGATACAGAAATGTCGGTCACAGGCAAAAATATCTGAACAGCACAATGGTGGAAGGTGCATCAAGACGGGGGTCACTGGGCACTCATCTCTAAGAATATCATGTCAGAATTATACCCCAATGACGTGGTATTGCCAGAGCTGTGTATGTATGGAAGCTCTCAGAACACACCACACCAAGTGGCAACTTGTTTCTGGGGTTACTAAAACAACATACAATCACACAAAAATGATCTGCTGTGCAACACTGACCTAAACAACACTGCGTTCATTTAAATTCTTTAAGATTCACATTTGGAGCTACTGCATCTTGGCAGTGTCACAAAAATGGGCTGTCCTTTAAAATATCTAGCAAACAATCGATTCCATGAGCAGAACATCATTAACTGACAGTGTGTGTTGGTTTACAACACTTGCACAATCTGAAGAAAATTTGGCTTCATTTTGCACCCACTCTCCACACATCTTTCCCCCCCCCGTTTGCGTCGCTCTCAGGGGGCAGGTTACTTATTGGTTCCAAGAGTAAACAAAGCTACGCTGGGCTGCAGAGCATTCTCCTACAGAGCTCCACAGCTGTGGAATGGTCTTCCCGCAGCAGTGCGGGAATCTGGTTCACTCTCCATCTTTAAGTCCAGGCTGAAAGCACACCTCTTCTGTCTAGCTTACAAAGACCTCAGGTAGCTACTCACTCCCTAACTATAGGCTATAGGCCGAGGTGTAGAGCTGGGTGGGGATCAGTGTCATTGACTTTGGATGAACTGTTCTGTCAGTGCTGTCACTCCTACTCCACATGTTCTGTGTGTTGTTAGAGTGCTGGCGGTCAAGGATTCCTCGTGCCTGTGTCCCCATTGGTCTCTCCCTCAATTA
>JAACJT020000035.1:13084925-13097740 GCA_009936485.2 Gymnarchus niloticus
CCTGTCCGTCTTGGGTGGCCCTACACAGCTTAGCTCATAGTTTCACTGAACTACGCAAGCCCCTTCGCCACGACAAGACAGTGATCCATTGAAGGGGGATTATAAATTACCAGCTGATTAAATATCATGAAAGCTTCTACTGGGTCGTTTTTCCTCCCATCAGATAAGTATGTCTTTACGAGGATGTAAATTTGTGCATACTAATTAGGTCATTTTCGTAAATGCATTAAATAAATACAATACATGTCAGTGATTCACTCAGTGGACCGGGCAATTATTATCAGTATTATACTAGTAATAATAATATTGATATTGTCGGTTATACGGACACGTGCTCATCCGTGTAAGCAGAGCTATATAGTGAAATAGTCATTGCAAGAGTGTTCTTGTGTGGGTTTTGAATGAGACATACTTTTTCATTTAAACAGTTATAACTCTGAGCGGTTCATTTCCAAATATAACCAATTATACATACTCAAATATTAGAAACATGGTTTTCCATGTGATTTTTACATTATTACATAAAAATGTACTGCGGTAATGCATTGTTCTCTAGAAATATGATGAGAAAGCCTGCAGTTTGTTTGCTGGAAAGCCAAATCTCATAATGTCACGATGCATCAAGTCTCCTCCAAGCATTTCTTATGTAGTCTGCGTCAAAACAGAACAGCGTCAGTAAAAAGAGCTCCGGCCCTTTAGAACAGCTGCTGGAGGAGGATGTGGGAGTGTGAGGTGGGGCACCATGACAGACCGTTCAGGACCTTTACTAGAATCATGAGTTCAGTATTCCAGTTAAGCAGAAGGTACATAACTGGAATGCTGAACCCATCATTCAGGTGAAGGTCCTGAACGGTCTGTCACGACACCCCACCTCAACTAAAAGGTACATGTCGTCTTGATAGTCATACATGGCTCTGACAGTGTGATTTTCTTTACTGCGCTTCATCATTACACATCTGCGACTACCCATTTAAATATATCATTTTAACCCTATACACATTTCTGGACGAAACAGTAAAATGCTGGTTCATAATAAATGGACAAGTCCGTTTCACCTCCATGTTTGTCTCCGGCCAAGTGAAAATATTTCTGCCTGCAGGTGTACGACGACACGGCTACCCACCGAGTCAACTTCGACACAAGACAGCAAGCGTTTATCAAGTACCAACACGGGGAGTCGTTAATAAGCCGGGTCAAACCGGGCCATCCAAAGGCGCTTTTGAAAAAGGAGGCACTGTTATCCGGAACTGACCCGTAGTGAAGCAAGACTCACCACTTCCCGCACCTCAGGATGCCTCGATAGCCACGACACCACTAGCTGTGGTTTTACACAAGGCACTTCATTACTGACAGGGGTTACAACCCCGGGGGTGATGACTGAAGCGTGGCTGGACTGGTGAGGGCGTGACAGTTGTCTTTTCAATACAAAAAGGGCATAAAATTAAATTAAATTGCAGTTTTCTGTGACTTTTAAAATGGCTTTACAAAAAACAGTCATTTCCTGTGACTTTCCATGTTGAAGGACAGGTTGTTCTTTTTGCAACATGCCATACGGTGCTCTACCTCCTCCCTGTATGCTGATTGGTCATTTCTGCTGACCTGCAAATTTAATGATACCTTTGGAACTGTGAGTGGCAGAGTAGTCAGAGGTCAGCAGAGAAAAAAAGCAGTGGGCTGAGAACACAACCCTGGGGGCTCTGGTGCTCAGTGTCATGGTGCTGGAGGACCAGTCCCCTATGCAGACGGTTTGTGATTTTTCAGTAAAAAAAAGTTTAGGATCCTGTTGCAGAAGGAGGTGTTATGCATCCAGCTTCTTGTGCCCAGGTTCAGATGAAGGGTGGTTGATGTAGTGGTATGTGGAGATAGGTGTAGTAGCGTATGTTGATAGGTGTAGTAGCGTATGTTGTTAGGTGTAGTAGCGTATGTATACCATCTGTTATGGTGTTATGAGAACTGGAGAGGATCTAGTATGGGGGGGGGCAACAAGAAGCTAACGAGCCAGATTATGCTTTTGCGGCTCTTCTATACCACAGTAAAAAAAAATAAATAAATAAAAAAAAATTCAGCAATCGCCACTACTTTCTCTCCAGAACACCACCTCCTCTCATTTGCTTTCTTCATTCTCAATGCCTGTCCCCCCCGAATGGTGTCTTTTGGAACCTCACCTTTGTGGCTTTTTATGTCCACTCCTGATCTAGTGTGATGGGAAGGCTGGCTTTAATACTCCCCTGGAATAGCCACTCGAAGCACTTCATGAAGGTTGTTGTAACTCCAATGGAGCCATAGTCATTGAGGCAGGTCACAGTTAGGTACTTAGATACTGTGACGATGGTGACTGTTTTTAAGGATTAGTGGATGACAGCCTGGCTGAGGGAGATGTTGAAGACATATGGGAGGATGTCTGTACACTTTCTGAGCACATGATCTTGTTGATCGTCAACTCAAGCAGCTTTGAGAAGATTTATCTTAATGGCAGTAGCATATAGACGGAGAACCTGGTCATCAGGAGGAGGAGTAGATTTCCCTGCAGCCACTCTTGTGAAGATGCAGGTATCTCTGACGTATGAGTTTTCAGGTTGACCTATACAAATGAAATTAAAACCCATTTTCAAGTCATGACGAAATACAAAGCTGATTTCCATCTTTACAAGTAACAAGAGCTGAGCGTAGCAGTATTTTCAAACTTCACAGAAACATGAGTATGCTGAGATAGCGGTAGGTACTGTTATCAGCCACACAAGTATGTGTGCGAGATGGGGCTGACTGTAAGGGGCAGAAGGGGCAGTGAGAGAACACAGTTCTTGGAATGGGGCCCAAACGTTGGTGTGTACAGATAAGTGGAACCGCTCATTCTCTTTTTAGTGCTGTTACTGGATATGCATTTTCTGTGAGTACATGTTTCATGTCCTGCTTCCTGGATCATTCCTGTCTCTGACAAATGCTGCTTGAAATGTTAAGCATAAATGATACAGGTTTCTATAAAAAGAATAAGCAATATGGCTAAAAGAAAATTAGTTTTCCATAAGTATTTCTTTTTGCTGATCATCAAAGATGTGGCTTTTCCGTGTTCTCGCACTAACATTTTTAATAATGAATTTTTCCACAATTGTCCACATGCTTTGCATAATGCAATTTTAAAGTGTTTATAATGTAAAATATCGTTTTCTGTAGGACTATAATAATCAGGTACCAAAATGCTAAATAAAATAGCACCATAATTGTATATGAATGTGTTACCAAACCATTTTAGTTTAATAGAAAATAAGTTATTATTTACAGTCTGAAAAAAGCCGGCTGAACCTATGCAGGTTCCACATTTTGACTGTGCAAAAATGTTTTCTGTACATTTTACATTTACCCTTCTCTGCATATGATTTTTTTTTTTTTTTTTTTTTACACATACATATTATTGTTTGCGCATCCAAAGTGTTATCGATGTGAAAAACATTTGTAGATCCCACGTTGGATAAGAAGCATTGAAAAAACAGTCCTACCACCAGAAAATAGGAATGTCTGCACTGAACACTCCCAGAGACAAGTAAGTCCTTGAATATGAATATCAATTAATGTATTACTTCATGTGGAAGTGTGATTAGGGTTTGTTTTTCTGACTGTTTTGTTTTGGTCATAGGTATAATGCTGTCTGGCTGATATTTTTCACCCTTGGTCTGGGAACTCTCTTACCATGGAACTTCTTCATGACTGCAACCATGGTAGAGTTTCAGCTCGTGTCAGAATGAGACCTTATTTAATTAAGTGAGGATCCTTAGGCCATATTACAATTTCATTGAAATATTAATAACAATGGCATATCATTTTAACTGTTCTGGTTAACTCTGCAAAACAAGTCAAACCATAACAGCCCACCCTCCCGTGGGGGTCCCTGAGGACTGCACACGTATAACAGCTTTTGCTATTTGCTCAGTATTTTACCAGCCGTTTGAAGGACCCGTTGGCAGAGGACACCAATGTGACTGCAGATGGTGGGGATGGCCAGACCGTGCTGCAGTCCAAGTTCAGCAACGTGATGACGCTGTGTGCCATGGGGCCCCTGCTCTTGCTCACCTGCCTCAATTCCATTCTGCACCAGCGGTAAGCAAACATCACAGGAGGCCGGGTTGTGGTGCTTCCGGTGGGACGAGTGCCGTTCCTGTTGAAGCTTGCTGTGTAGATGTGCCAGCATTTCAGTTCTTTGTTTTGTATGTTGGAAGCAAGGTTGGTTAGGGTTATAATTCTAAAGGTTTGAAGGTGATATAGCTGTAGATTTCTTATGCTGGAATCCATTTACTTCTTGATCTTTACATTACTCACCTTCCTAATAAAGATGGAGTCTATTGCTTCTTAGTGTGTTGGGTTTTCAGCATCATCATTTATTTAAGGAAGAAGTTCTCTAAAATTATTTACCTGTCCCACAGAATTCCCCTCAAGGTGCGGATAATGGGTAGCCAGGTAGTGATTCTGCTGGTGTTTCTCGTGACAGCCATAATGGTGAAGGTGGATATTGCACCCTTCCCATTCTTCATGATCACCATGATCAAGATTGTGTGTATCAACTGTGAGTTGGCCTACCCTCTACACTCATTTTCTAATAGGTCTTCCCTAAGTCCATGGGCCAGCTGTGAAGAAGGCAAGTCTTCTCCAGCATTAAGGGCCCATCCCTACCAAAAACAATTCTGTCGTTTTTGTATCAGTCCTCAAGCCATTCTGAGGCTGATGTTGCAGTCTTAGTTTCTCAGCTTTTCAACCATGTTCAAGGCAACAAGTGCTGCATCCAGGAGTGTTGACAGGCAACACAAGCTGGTCCCACATGTGCTCCCTTCCCCTCCAGCGTTCGGAGCCATACTTCAGGGCAGTCTCTTTGGGGTTGCTGGGCTGCTGCCTGCCTCCTACACTGCACCCATTATGAGTGGCCAAGGCCTGGCCGGCATTTTTGCTGCCTTCTCCATGATCTGTGCCCTTGCAAGTAGGTCTGGTACATAGGCGATTGTTGTATTGAACAGGCAGTTTGATTTCATATATTTCAGTATCAAACTTTCCTTTGAATATTGGATCCTCTGGGGTCCCCCCATACTGAACCAACACTTTCTTCCAGGCGGCTCAGCGGTGCAGGACAGTGCATTTGGATACTTCATCACAGCCTGTGCAGTCACCCTCATGGCCATTGGGTGTTATGTGATCCTTCCCAGAATGGTGAGGGGGGAGCCAATGTTCTTCAGTGTTCTCAGTGTTAAGATCTCTTCTGAACCATTATCCAAAAACATTGTTCACGCTTCACTTTTCCGTGCTTCATCACGGTCCGTGTGATATAGATTCTGTCATCAGGCATGTAGACTAGTGTGGACATACAGCTGAGATTTTGTTTATAGCGGACATTATTTGTGGTGGTGGTGTGTCGTTTGTATATAGACAAGGAATAGCTTAGTGCACTGCTGGGAATTTCCAGTAGATGGCAGTGCCAACTTTTTTTTTTTTTTTTTTTTTTTTTTTAAAGTTGAACAATAGTATTCATGATGGATGCCTTCAATGGGTGGCTGTGTGAGGAAGTGTGGAGGTACCTGCACATTTACAACTCGTCTCTCGAGGAGAACGAGAACATATTCCGGTGCACACATTCATGGAATGAGATCACCCAAACACTAGGAAAAGATGGCAACTTTTTCACTGTGTGAGGGTTGTGTGTTGTTGTTTGCTTAAGCTTCATTCAAACCACAAGGACAACACGGGCCCTCTGCTGGTCTTGGAATATCATCTCTGCCAACATATGCATACTCTGACTAATGTAATATGAACATAAAGGTTCGTACACTCGCCCCTGCGTGGACTGCGATAGAGCATGAAAAAGTGAAGTATGAACTAGGCTTAAATCTCCTTAACCTGGCTATTGGGGCTCTTGTGCTTGATGGCTACTGTATTCTAATTCTTCTAGGAGTTCTTCCAGTATTATCAGGAGAGCAAATACAATCATGAGAAAAATACCCAAATGGAACTAAGGTCAAAAGGTAAGATTACCTGAACCATACCAATGCTGTTTTGGTATACTTCCAGCTTAAGTTAAAAAAATCTATACTATACAATGTACAGATTGTAACTGCATTCTAAACACTATTTCAGTATCACCACCAAACTTGTAAAATGTACAGCTACATAAAGAACTTCTTATTAAAACACTTAGTTTTACACAAACACATACCTCCTTGTATAGTGCCATTTCTGGTAGACATATCTTGGGAGAGCTTATTCAGTACAGGGTCACAGTGAGCCTGGAGCTTATCCCAGGAAACACAGGGCACAAGGCGGGAGAGACCATGGATGGGACGCATTAAATTACACTCCCAATTCATTTATACTGCAGTTCCTCCAATATGAAGTTAGGGAGTATTACGGCATGTGCGTTTTCAGCAGCAGGAGACAACGAAGATGACGCAGCAGCCCTCAGCCTCTCAGATAAAGACAGCTTGCCGGTCGGTTCTGTCATCACCATCTTTAAAAAGGTACCAGAAGCTCCCAGCTCCTAAACCTCAAGCCTGTTGAAGTACGGAAGGCACGAGTCACCAGCCTGGGACTATGAAACTCAGCTGTGCCGTGGCCCTGGTAACATGCCAGCTTGCAGGGCGTGATAAGGCCTTCTCACAGAACCTCCACGCTTCTCTCCGCAGATCTGGGTGCTGGCATTCACCGTGTGCCTCGGCTTCACCGTTACCATCGGAGTTTTCCCTGCGGTCACTGTTGACGTTAAGTCCAGAATCGCAAATGGCAATGTTTGGGGTGCGTTGCTACACTCCTGAGCTCTGCCTGTCTAAACCAGGCATTGTTCCGCTCTGGAACTTTATCAGCATCCAGCATCAACAGTAACAGGCGTTGGCTGAGCAGATGATGAAAAGGGCCTTTCACTTGGCTTTGTGAAGGAGTCAGACTTGGTTTTACATTTGGAAACCATAAAGTGACTGCATCCAATGCAGCTCATGGATCACAAAGGATGAGACGACGGGACTGGCCAACCTTTTCTCACCATAAACATTTCTCACATTTTTTACAGTATCTGGTTACTTTCAACTTTATATTTACCTTCTCTTTACATGTTACATTTAGATCCTTCTAGGCTAAGTAGCCTCTGTCATCCACAGAAACTTATTTCATCCCTGTGTCGTGCTTTCTGCTTTTCAATCTGATGGACTGGGCTGGAAGAAGCTTGACTGTAGTGTGTATGTGGGTATGTCAAGTATCATTTCAGCATCATTTATAATGAGTGTGATAATGTGTAAAGCCAGGTCATAGGCATCCTTTTAAATAATGATAGCATGTATATATGGAGTTGACAGTAGGAAAATGTCTTTTAAGCAAAGCCTCTGGGTGGCGTCACTTTCAGTAAGAATAGCTGACACCTGCGTGATCATTTTTATGGACTGTGGAAAGGCTTTTTGACCACAGTGGCTGATACGGTGGAGTTATGGACACAATGCAATTTTCTTTTGTTCCACACTAATCCATAAATGTCTGTTAATATATATTAATGTAATTTTAACCAATTAAATATTTTACCTTACAATGACTTGATGAATAATAGGTGTGAATGAAAGTAAACAGTGGTACCCGTTTTTCACTTATTGCTTCTGGCAGTAATACACAGTTCTGTACCCAGCCAGGGAAGGACAGCAAGCTCCTGCCCATATTTATGACGGCACGCCTGGTTTTCGTGCCGCTCTTCATGCTTTGCAACGTGCAGCCCAGGCACCATCTGCCAGTTGTCTTCTTGCATGATGCTTGGTTCATCACTTTCATGATCCTGTTCGCCTTCTCAAATGGATACCTGGCCAGCCTCTGCATGTGCTTTGGGCCAAAGTAAGCACATGTGAACTTTTACTGCATTTCCCTTCGGGGAATAATAAAGTGTCTGTCTGTCTGTCTGTCTACCTACTCCTCCTGTACCATCTTCTCTTTTAATACTCAATGCCTTTTATTTTATACTTCAGGGCCACCATAGTCATTTTGTATTTTCTTAAAGATTTATGAAAACACAAAAATTAAGAAAAAATGGAAAAGACAACATAAAAATATTAAGAAAACTAATTTGCTTTTGCATTGTCAATTTTTATGTTTTCCCAAATAATTCTTTTGCTTTCTTAGTGTTTTTGCATTTTAAAAGTATTTTATGTATTTTTCATTTTCTTTTTCTACAATTTCTTTTACAGGGCCACTGTAACAGATCCCTACCCACCTTATTATGCTCAGTGGTATTTCTTTACCGTCGAGCTCATGATTACGAAGTTAATCCCTTTGCTTTCATTTCTTAACAGGAAGGTGGCACCACATGATGCGGAGACAGCCGGAACCATTATGGCGTTCTTCCTGTCTTTGGGACTAGCTCTAGGTGCTGCGATGTCCTTTGTTTTCCGAGGACTTGTTTAGATCCATGAATGAGTCTGTGTCTCCATACATACATCCATCCAACTTCCTACTGCTTATCTGTGACTGAGTCGTGGGCAAGTCATGATCTCGCAGAGCGCACACACCATAGTTACGTGATATTTTACTGCAGTACTTTCAAAGGTGAACGAGCGCCATCTTGTGGCCACTGCTGGCTGCTCCTTTTACGTTCTCGTGGAGCTACTCCTTTGTTGCTGGTTACCATTTGTCACCGAGTAACGTTTATCCTGTTATACGTCGGTATTTGGAAATTTCACACATCGGCATCACATTACCACCATAATGAACTGGAGAGACGACTTGTACATTTGCTACTAGCAAAAATAATAATTATAATAGGCAAAGCATACGTTAAAGAAGGCTTTTATTAATTTGTATTATTTTCCGAACTAGAATAGTTCCCGTATTTAAAAAAGATTTTTGTTTATTTTTACTATATGCTTATATATTGTATCAATGATAATAAAAGCAAATTTGTGTTAAATTAACTGGGTGACATGGTGTCTCAGTAGGGAGTACTGCTGCCTTACACCACAGTGGCTGGGGGCTTGAATCCCATCCCAGTCTGTGTGTGTGGAGTCTCCTTTGGATTCTCCAGGTTCCTCTGTGATTAGACAAACTGTCCTTTCTAAACCTCAGGAAGAACAGGCCAGAAACTGCCAGGGACGGGATGCCTGACACCCTAAAGGGTTCTGGGTTCTAAGTGAAGTTTGCATGTTCTTTGCGCACTCCACAGGCTTCCCTCTAGGAGTTTCCAGTACCTCTTAAACCAAAAACACGTAGTTAGGCAACAATGCTACACTGTGACCCACCATGACCGTCATCCGCACTACGGTCACAGATGCAGCATGACCGTCATCCGCACTACGGTCACACGTGCAGCATGACCGTCATCCGCACTACAGTCATATAAGCAAGAATTACAAATTATCCACACTACAATCACACATGCAGCATGACAATTATCCGCACTACAATCACACATGCAGAGTGACCGTCATCCGCACTACGGTCACACGTGCAGCGTGACCGTCATCCGCACTACGGTCACACGTGCAGCGTGACCGTCATCCGCACTACGGTCACACGTGCAGCATGACCGTCATCCGCACTACGGTCACACGTGCAGCATGACCGTCATCCGCACTACAATCACATGTGCAGCATGACAATTATCCGCACTACAATCACACATGCAGCGTGACCGTTACCCGCACTACAATCACACATGCAGCGTGACCGTTACCCGCACTACAATCACACATGCAGCGTGACAATTATACGCACTACAATCACACATGCAGCGTGACAATTATCCGCACTACAATCACACATGCAGCATGAAAATTATACACACTACAATCACACATGCAGCATGACCGTTACCCGCACTACAATCACATATGCAGCATGACAATTATACGCACTACAATCACACGTGCAGCGTGACCGTTATCCGCACTACGGTCACACATGCAGCATGACCGTCATCCGCACTACAGTCATATATGCAAGAATTACAAATTATCCGCACTACAATCACATATGCAACATGACAATTATCCGCACTACAGTCACATATGCAACATGACAATTATCCGCACTACAGTCACATATGCAACATGACAATTATCCGCACTACAATCACACATGCAGCGTGACCGTTACCCGCACTACAATCACACAGACAGCATGACAATTATCGGCAATACAATCACTTATGCAGCGTGACAATTATCCACACTACAATCACATATGCAGCGTGACAATTATCCACACTACAATCACACATGCAGCATGACAATTATCCACACTACAATCACATATGTAGCGTGACCGTTATCCGCACTACAATCACACATGCAGCATGAAAATTATACACACTACAATCACACATGCAGCATGACCGTTACCCGCACTACAATCACATATGCAGCATGACAATTATACGCACTACAATCACACGTGCAGCATGACCGTCATCCGCACTACAGTCATATATGCAAGAATTACAAATTATCCGCATTACAATCACATATGCAACATGACAATTATCCGCACTACAATCACACATGCAGCATGACAATTATCCGCACTACAATCACACAGCGTGACAATTATCCACACTACAATCATATATGCAGCATGACCATTATCCACACTACAATCACACATGCAGCATGACAGTTATACGCACTACAATCACATATGCAGCGTGACAATTATCCACACTACAATCACACATGCAGCATGACAATTATCCACACTACAATCACACATGCAGCATGACAATTATCCACACTACAATCACATATGCAGCATGACAATCATCCACACTACAATCACTTATGCAGCGTGACAATTATCCACACTACAATCACATATGCAGCATGACAATTATACGCACTACAATCACACGTGCAGCGTGACCGTTATCCGCACTACAATCACACAGACAGCATGACAATTATCGGCACTACAATCACTTATGCAGCGTGACAATTATCCACACTACAATCACATATGCAGCGTGACAATTATCCGCACTACAATCACTTATGCAGCGTGACCGTTATCCGCACTACAATCACACAGACAGCGTGACCGTTACCCGCACTACAATCACACAGACAGCGTGACAATTATCCGCACTACAATCACACATGCCGCATGACAATTATCCGCACTACAATCACACGTGCAGCGTGACCGTTATCCGCACTACAATCACACAGACAGCATGACAATTATCCACACTACAATCACACATGCAGCATGACAATTATCGGCACTACAATCACACAGACAGCGTGACAATTATCGGCACTACAATCACACATGCCGCGTGACCGTTATCCGCACTACAATCACACATGCAGCATGACAATTATCCACACTACAATCACACATGCAGCATGACAATTATCCACACTACAATCACATATGCAACATGACAATTACCCGCACTACAATCACACATGCAGCGTGACCGTTACCCGCACTACAATCACACAGACAGCATGACAATTATCGGCACTACAATCATATATGCAGCACGACAATTATCGGCACTACAATCACTTATGCAGCGTGACAATTATCCACACTACAATCACATATGCAGCGTGACAATTATACGCACTACAATCACACGTGCAGCGTGACCGTTATCCGCACTACAATCACACAGACAGCGTGACAATTATCCGCACTACAATCACACATGCCGCATGACAATTATACGCACTACAATCACATATGCAGCATGACAATTATACACACTACAATCACACGTGCAGCATGACAATTATCGGCACTACAATCACACAGACAGCGTGACAATTATCGGCACTACAATCACACAGACAGCGTGACAATTATCGGCACTACAATCACACATGCAGCATGACAATTATCCACACTACAATCACATATGCAGCATGACAATTATACGCACTACAAATCACACATGCAGCATGACAATTATCCACACTACAATCACACATGCAGCATGACAATTATCCGCACTACAATCACACATGCAGCGTGACAATTATCCACACTACAATCATATATGCAGCCTGACCGTCATCCGCACTCCCATCACACAGGCAGCATGACAATTATCCGCACTACAATCACACATGCAGCATGAGAATTATCCACACTACAATCATATATGCAGCATGACCATTATCCACACTACAATCATATATGCAGCATGACCATTATCCACACTACAATCACACATGCAGCATGACAGTTATACGCACTACAATCACATATGCAGCGTGACAATTATCCACACTACAATCATATATGCAGCAAGACCGTTATCCACACTACAATCACACATGCAGCATGACCGTTATCCACACTACAATCACACATGCAGCATGACAATTATCCACACTACAATCACACAGACAGTGTGAAAATTATACGCACTACAATCACATATGCAGCATGACAATTATACGCACTACAATCATATATGCAGCAAGACCGTTATCCACACTACAATCACACATGCAGCATGACAATTATCCACACTACAATCACACAGACAGTGTGAAAATTATACGCACTACAATCACATATGCAGCATGACAATTATACGCACTACAATCATATATGCAGCAAGACCGTTATCCACACTACAATCACACATGCAGCATGACAATTATCCGCACTACAATCACACATGCAGCGTGACAATTATCCACACTACAATCATATATGCAGCCTGACCGTCATCCGCACTCCCATCACACAGGCAGCATGACAATTATCCGCACTACAATCACACATGCAGCATGAGAATTATCCACACTACAATCATATATGCAGCATGACCATTATCCACACTACAATCATATATGCAGCATGAC
>JAACJT020000035.1:13097840-13115658 GCA_009936485.2 Gymnarchus niloticus
CGAATGGTGCCGATGAGGGTTTGGTTTTGGTTTGCGACTACGCCGCCGAGTCGTCACCCATTCGCCTTGCTGCGAAGACTCTAATGCCGGAGCAGGGGGAGACAGGCTGTCTACCATGGACGTATCCAGAGCTGCCGATACTGAATCTATGAAGCTCTCGCTTTACTGAATCTCACGTAACGTCCGGCTGCGCCCCTCTAACTCTTCAATCTTCCCCGTCAGTCTAGCGACTAATCTACACTTCTCACAGGTAAACGTACCAGTAAGGACAGGAGAAGAATAACTAAACATACTAGACTCCACACACACGACAGACGCCATGGTATTTTACTTACGTAAAGGACAATTCCGGACTTACGGTATGTGGTCGAAGTTAAACTTGGTGCAGGACAAACTCTCGGTAGAAGAAGCGCGGTAACTTCGAAATGTCGGCAATCTGGGGAAACAGCCGGGGTATCAGGGTATATCATGTATGCAGCATGACCGTTACCCACACTACAATCACATATGCAGCATGATTGGGTATTCCCTGCCCAGACCATGAACATACTTGGATTATACACAGCATTGAATCACCCTGGCAAGTTAAATACAAGAATAACCTCCAGATGTTATGATCTACCAAAATAGTCACAAGCAGTCACTATGTGGCAGAGACTTGGAGTCTTGCTACCCTAATTAACTTGACAGCTTCACAAGGCCAGAAGGATTGAGACAGGAATTTACCTCTAAAGTTGAAAATCACACTAGATGCCAGCATCTCAATAGACCCCAGGTACTTCAGACGTGCAAACAGCAATAGCAGACCTTCAGCTTGTGTTGTACTTGCTGTTTGAAAACCTCAGACCTTTTTCTGTCAAGCGGGCTAAAAGTCACAGTGGAAATCTGGAAAGTTACACTTTTCTGGAGAAAAATGGTCTGGTCAAAGCATTAAGGTCACTGTGTGTGTGTGTGTGTGTGGGGGGGGTTTAATGGATTAGGTTGGGTCAAGACTTGGATATATTTGTGTCCTGTGGTCACACCTGTGCTTACCTGTTCATTCTGAGCCCTTGGAGAGCTTGAGGAGTTTCACAAAAACCAGTGGTGAAAGTTTGAAGCCATGGAAAGATGGAAAGTCTTAGCCAGAAATCTCAGAAGGAAAGCCTGTGGAGATACTCATGGAACATTAACAGGTTTAGAGGCTGTTACAGTATTGTGGCAGGTGATGGCGAAGCAGGTGTTTGTTTTTTTCTTATTTCGGCTGGACATTAAAAATGTTTGGTGCTAATGTATTTTCATATTGTTACTCGTTTTGAAGAATCTGAAGCTGAATTTTTCTTAGAGATTAGGATGGTATACGTTTTCCCTGGAATGTCATTTCCAAATTAAAAATATTAAACTGGTATGCATGCTAGTTTTTTTCCATTCATTACGAGTTAAACAAGGAATATAAAAATATACTTGGATTATACAGAGACAAGGAAAATCTTGAACATTTTGTTGCTCCTAAAGGACTTGGCAAAGATGACTGGAACCTGGGAAAATAACATCTGACAATGGCAGAAAGAGACCTAAAAACATTCATCCATAACATCACCAGGCTCTAAAAATCCATGTACCAAATACTATTAAATTTTCAAGTAATCCTGGATCATGGAGGACCTGAAGCATATCCCTGGGAGGGGAGGTCCTGGATGGAAAACTTGTTGATCTCAGAGTATACATTCACACAATAAGCAAATTACAGACACCCTATGTAATCCCACAGGTAGAACATGTAAACTCTACATACAGAAAAAAGGGAGTGAAGCCACATACCAGCTGGCACTGAAAACAAGAGGAATAACTGCGGACCCAAAGTAGACACATACATTAAGACGGTCAAGAATGATTCTAAGTTTTTATTAGGGGATAAAGATTGACAAATGTTTCACCATATAGACAGATTTCTGATCAAAGTAAAAAAAAAAAAAAAAAACCAAGAAAACACAGCCAGATATAATACAATGGTATTGTTAAACACTAACCTAAACACTATTATTTTGATGGCAGGGGAAAATTGTTTAATGACCAGTACAATAAAAAACCCAAATAGTCTACTGGACATGTTAATTTACCCCCCCCCCCCCATATCCCTCCCAATTCATCACATACATAAACTGTACATAAGTATTGAACTCCACTATCATTGTAGTTATGATAGTGTGGAGTCACTGAAGGCTATTTACAAAAATATTTTCTATGCACATCTCTCTTGGTCTTGTTTTATCTCATACAAACCTATCACCAACTTCAACACATCTTTACTTGAACCTCATCCCTGTGACATGCAAGAATGTGAAAAAAGAAAAAAGAAGTTTGTATGAAACCTTTATGCTACAAGAGAAATTGTTTGGTTTCTCCTGGACATGCTGTGAACCTTCAAAGACATTTGAATAAACCATAGACCCTTTGTGCTCAGTTTTTCAGAAGTCTTTGGATCAGACCTCTACAGCATGTGCTCGTAGAAAATTATTATAAAAATGACTAATTTTTTCAGCCACAGGGAGCTTTTAGCTACAACACAACATTGATCGCATTTCCTTTTGAAACTTTGATATCATATTAATGAATCCTAGGAAAAAGCCATGACAAAATCCAAGGTAAACAATCACATTACAAAATTAATATGTGATGATATTATTTGAAGCTGAAACATTCACACGAGTGAATGGTTAAACAAAAATGATTAAAAAAAAAAAAAAAAAAACGCAAAAATAAACTGCATGTATTTAAGGAAACAAAAACCTGAGAATCAGTTCTATACTTTCAAGTTACATGGCCTTACAAAAGAGTTGTTACCTTTCACTCCTTCCATTTTTATCAACCATAGTGCATTTTTCTTTCCCATTGCAGTGAGACAGCCTCCATTCCAAAAGTGGGAAACTTAAAGAAAGTAC
Source organism: Gymnarchus niloticus (assembly GCA_009936485.2). Classification (NCBI taxonomy): domain Eukaryota; kingdom Metazoa; phylum Chordata; class Actinopteri; order Osteoglossiformes; family Gymnarchidae; genus Gymnarchus; species Gymnarchus niloticus. The sequence continues at coordinate 13,100,759 of JAACJT020000035.1, forward strand.
ACAGAGAGTGGTATTTCTCACCAAGTGCATATCCTCCACAGTGTTCTAGTCAGCTATCTGTATGGTATTTGAAATGTCTATGTCCCAGCAAACAGCAGCACACTTGACAAATGTGTCACACAAGGCAGAAATTCACTGAATCGAAGGTGCAAATTTTAGCAAAGCTACAATGCCTAAAATGACACTTCTACTACTTTTCTTTGAAGGACATAGAAATTTAACAATTTACCATAGACATGCTGCACAACAAATGTTAGAAGCACTGTTTTTCATCGATACTGCATATCATCATCGTTTCTCCTGTTCCAAGAGATACATGGCATTTATATTTTATCTACCACTACTTTAGAAAGAACAATATTAAAAAAAGAAGGACTTTATTGTACAGGTTGCCTAACCCAGTACCTCAAAGGCTGCAGGTTTGCATTTTAATTAGCACCTGCCTGACACTTTAACCACTAGGTCAGGTGACAAAGTATCTATCTAAATAGTTAAGTCAATCAATTAAGAGGTGAGGTTCACAACTTCCATACACTACTGAGGGGATCTGAGGCCTTGGCTGACACTGGCCTACACTAAAGGTACAAATTCATGGGGAACTCTGTACAAATTTTCAGAGGAACAGAAACTTCAAGCGTTTCAGTCTTACATCCTTGGGTCAGCACAGAACTTATGCATGGAGAGCACCTGGTATAGTGAAAGACACTGACACAACCAGCCGTAGGAGAAAAATACTCAAGGGTAATTGGTACAGAGGTAATTCTGTCATAGCATTTATTGGTATAACTGTGCCCAAGAGCAGAAATAAGCTATTTTTTAGAATCAAGAAGTGGCAAGGACATAAAGGAATTCATATTTTGTCCATTGCAACTGCATGTCTAGGGAAAACTGTAATAATTAAACAATAAGCAAGCCGTTTAAAACTCACTCTACGTATTGCTGTCGAACACTGCCTCCACAGCACTGGTTTGGACGGCACAAACGTTTACAACTTTTACAGCAGAAAATGGTAGTCCTTTATCTTTAAAGCAGTACTGCCCCCAACACAACTGGACCACGTAAAACCACACACTATCAACACTTCCTCTACTCACTGTAAGTGTCGAGCTATTGCTGAAAAATGTACACAAAGTGTTGCAAAAATATTGTACAAAGATATTGTACAAAATATGTACAATATTTGTTTTCCTAACGAAATACAAGCACAAAATCTATAGTTATATATATGGAACAGTTAAGGGAGCATTAGTGAGAACAAAAAAACAGTTGCCAGCATGTATTGATCTGCAAATGGAAAGAGCAGTAAAATGGTTCACCATCATGTTACACGCATGTTTTTCTTTTTTTTTTTTAAACTATGTCCCTAGTGGAGGATGTACTTCTGGCCTGGGAGATCGAGGGCCATGTGCTCATGAAAAGAATGTCCAAGCTCACAGCCACCGTGGGCACTGCAGAGCTAAGCATTAGCAACCACCTCCATTCGTCATTATTCCAAGAGAGTAAGCCACACAATTTCCGTGAATGGATTTTTATTTAAACCAGTCTGTTAACACTGCACAAATAGTTAGCTTAGGGTTGTATATCCTGGAAAGGTATCCAAAGATCTCTGAAGGCGTTAATAATTCAGCTAGAATGTAATGTTAAATTAACACTCAAATATAGTTTAATGGAAGGACTCACGCCTCAGGGGTATGCAGACACATGCAAAGGACTGACCTAGGATTCTGAGAGTTCACCCTTTCCAAGGAACACGATTAGAAAGATCTCATTTGCATGTAATGGTAATTAACATGTTCACTAACCCAAAGTACAGTCAAACGTCAGAGCATCACTGGCAAATGGTGGTTTCCAAGTGCACATGACTCCCTCTGCTCTGCAGGACAGTCACACGACGCGGTAGAGTTGGAGAACCGAAAACAAAGCTAAAAATCCTGAATACACTATGAACCCCCCCCAGCAGAGCTTCACACATCATGACTGTGGTGGCTCACCAACCTACAATGAAAAACCAGCCACTAGATTAAACTTGCAGGCTCCTAGCAGTTACTCCTTACCAGAGGCAGAAGGAGTGCGAACAGGCTTTTCAGTTCAGCAGCTGACTCCCTCATATGCAAATGCAGCACAAGGAGCTATGAAGAACAAGCTAAACAAACACTGCAACACTGATCACATTCTAGGGATTAGTGGCGTTAGCATGACTCAGAAGGAGATGGGGTGGGGTCAAGGGAAATGCAGGAACACCTTAACCAGATGAAGGTGGCTGGGCGTCAGGCCACTGCTCCAGTTTTGCCCCCCGCCATGCTATTGCTCACGACACCGAACCCCGCCCCCCGCCACTTTGCTGGGGAGTAGGGGAGGGGAGATGCAGTGTGTGAGGATGACCCCCGACTTGTGGCGGTCCCAGAGTGTGAATGTAACAGTGGGTTCTGGCGATTAGTCCAACTCATCTTCCTTGCCTCCCCTCTCTCCTTGGCTTCCCTTCTCTTCTGTGGTCCCATGTCTGTCGCGGTGGTGTTACTGATGGACCTCATTGGCTATAAGACTGTCCTCTCCAGACTGGAAGTCCGCTTCGTTGATACTGTTCCGCGTGTTGATCATCTCCTCATCTTGTGAAGATCCTTGGCCATCCTCTTCCCCACTCCCAGTTCCCGTTTCATCTGATCCGGGGTCCTGCAGAACCTGTGCAATATACATTTGCTAGGAGACAGGGATGGAGAAAGAAAGAAAAAAGGAACTCAGTCATTTTTAACACAACATGTTGAAAGCCAGCAACCTGCAAGGATAACGGTCACATTGGATATAAAAGGAGAAATACGTTGGATAATTATCCACCAATCAGTTTTCTTAACTCCTTACTGCTGTCCAGGATCGCTGGGGTTCTGGCGCCTACCCAAGACAGCCGTAGGGTACACAATGCGGGGCAGACCCTGGATGGGGTGCCAACCCATCCTAGGGCACAGTCATGCTCACACACGCAATCACACACTACGGATGATTTAGTCGTGCCAATTAGCCTACAGCATGTCTTTGAAAAATGAATGAAAAAAAATCTAAATATATGAAGCAGGAGAAGCTCCAATCAAATGGAAGAAGCTCATTCAGGTAAATTCTCTAAAGGCTAAGGTAACAATTTTGAAGAGTTAGGCTTAACCCCAACCTAATCAAATGAGGAAGAAGCTCATTCAGGAAAATTCTCTAAAGACTAAGGTAATCAAGGTGAAGACCTAAAAGAGGGTCTAAAAGGTCAAAAATGTGACAGCTGTCATGTGTTAAAAAGAATTTACATGATACTTATATGCTGCATGTGCATTCCTTTCTGTACCAAAAAAATGTAATACACATACCGGAATATGCAGGCCAATAAAGTTTGTAGCTAGAGGTGAAGCATTGGTCACATGACCTTAAATACTGTAGCTGATGCAACACTGTACACAAGGCTGGTATCGCGCTGCTGAGAAATGCTACAGATAGGATGAGATTCCACTTACCGCTGACTTGTTGGTGGGAGAAGTGGTGGAACGGGCCGGGCGGCCGTTTTCCACTACGTCTACATCTGCATCCTTGGTATCGATCTACAGGAGAAGATAAGATTCCCTGAGCTGCCAGTAATGCAACAGCAGCTCCAGAATGTTGACTAACAAAATCCATACCTAAAGAATCCTCCAGAAGAACAACCCAGAGCTTTACCTTGTAGTTATGAGCACTGAGGTACTTGAAATGACCAAAGCAGATGTGAGAAAGGCAGACCACGATGGTGATGATGAGGACCACCAATGTGAACATGGTGGTGGGAGTCACAAAGCCTGTCAAAAAAAGACGCACACTATGACTCTGATTCTGATCTGATTCTACGATTATTGGTTTTCCACAAGAGAGCCACTGATTGAGCCATGAACACATGAGCAGGTCACGATACGTAAGGTCAGCTTCAGAGAATGAGAGGGCTATCAAATCAAGGGGTTTGGGGCTGGGCAAGTGTCCATGGGGTTTATGATCATTGTAAACCAACGCCCCCACTTATTTCAATGAATCTCATCCTACAACAATACAAGAGGACCATTTCCATTCCTGACATGTTAAACTGTGACAGGCTGACAAGTGTGACAAAGAGCGTCACACTTGAGGCCAGTAGCTGAGTGAGAATGTAGCCTGATCAGATTATAGACTGAATTGTGAGCAGCTTGGAAAGGCTCCAGCTGACTTTACCATTTCAAAATGATAACAATAATAAATAACGAGATGTAGAGGACTCTAACCTCAAGGTCACCACTATTCCATCTGCAGAAGGCTAATGAAATGTAAAAGAATGAGCAACAGACAAAAACCAACTTCTTCCACGGTCCGGCACAGTTTAAAGATTGCGCATAATGAAGCGGTAGACAAAAAAGGCTAAGAAGACAAGTTGATATTTATGCATTTACGTAAGTGCGGAAAGCTTGGGGTCAGACTGCAGGGTTTGCCAGCAACCCCTTAGAACTTTTAGCATCAAGTGCTTTGCTCAAGGGCTCCAACAGTGATACCTTTACTACAATATTTGAACCCATGACCGTATGCACAAAGACAGAGCCCTAAAGTCACTGAGCTACAGGTTGGCCATGTGTAATGAGGCACAGGAGGAAGGAGAAGAGTTAGGGTTACAGTTTTAAAATCTGCATTGATCATGGGTGCTTCAAACTGCACTCGTTCTACAATTACCATATTCTCGTTCCACCTCTATCTTCCTAACCCCACCACAGTGGCTGGCGATCCGCCTCACCTGTGCGCACCGTGGAGAAGAAGAGCAGCCAGAAGAGGCAGAGGATGGGTGCGGCCACCACCTGGGTGACGGCACCTGAGTGGATCTTCTTGTCTAACTTGGAGGGCAGGTAGGCATAGTACATGTTGTAGCGGTCCACCAGGTGCTTGAGGAGCATATACATGAGACCTAAGGAGGACGGGCGGCGTTTGTTGTGACGTGTAGGGGGAGGAGGGGCGGGGTTTGTTATGACGTGTAGGAGGAGGAGGAGGAGGGTTAAAGGGACACACTCCCATCTCCCCACTCAAGCATTTCTGGATCAGACACTTTCTTCCTCAAACCTTTTAATGAACATGCAGCCTAGCTGGACTGTTTATTTGAACTGCCTGCCTTGGCTTTAACAGCATGAACTCGTGGGAATCGTAGTCGAACAGGAACTGAAGATCTCATACAACAAACCAAAGGGCTACAGGCGACCAGTCCAACAGGTGCCATCATGCCCATTAAGAAAATCATGCAATTAAGAAAAAAAATTCAGCTCATCCCTTTGGAAATTTCTTTAAATGAATAAAGAGTGAAAAAGAAAGAGCAATAAATACCTTTCAAGTCATTAAATAAGTAAATTTGTTCAAAAGTCAAAAGCCATCCAGCACGGCTAGGGAGGGTACAACCGGAGTGGTAATGCAGCGACACAGATGTGTGACTCACCAAACGGAACGATGATGGGGCAGGTGATGCTGTACGTCATCACGACGGTGAAGACACACATCATCCAGGCGTAGGCGGCACCAAACTGGAACTCGTAAGCTTGGTGCTGGAAGGGAGGGATGTGCTCAGTTAACCGAGGCCACGCCTTGACGGATCACAACGGCCAACTCAACCGTGAAAGTCAGTACATCTCTGGAAATACTCTGGAGGGACTTGTACTTTAAAACAAAATATAAAAATTCACCCCGAAGGACAATTCTTCATAGAATTACTTAAGTATATGTTAAAAACTACCCCGGGTTAACTACTTGCAGGTTTTTCCCCACGAGTAAATGCAGTCATAATTCGAACGAGTGCCTACAGAGACACTGGTTCCCTTATCAACCCCCATAAGCCTGCGAAGAGGGGCCCCAGAAGGCGGTGGCTGGGTCCCAGTGCTCACCCGCTTCACGTTGCGCCTCTCGGCGGCTGAGCGTGCCAGACACAGCCGTATCATGTACATCAGCAAGCCCGGGATGCGCAGCAGGTCCATGGCATTGCCAATGAAGGCTGAGGCAATGACGTAGTTCACAAAGAAGGCGCCGTTGTCTGGGAGGAAGACACACCTAGAGAGCGCAGACACAGAGAGGACGATGAGCAGGACCGCGAACGACCACGACGGGATACCGACCAGGACCGCGAACGACCGAGACGAGATACTGAGTGACGACATTTGCGAATTTTTCTAAGCATCCTTTGGGAGCACCAGGGCTTTGTTTGCGCTTTGTGAACACGTCCTGCAGGTCCATTCACTACACTGAGGTGGAATTACACCTCATCCTTTCAGCTAGACTGTATTGCCATGGACATCCCTAACCACACGCCCTTCCCTTCCCTTAACGCACAATGGCATTATGCACAAAAGTATGTCACAAACACTGCAAACTGTATCTTCTCTACATGAAGTACATAGGTTTAAACACATTTTCCTAAAAGCATATCCCTTTATGGTTATAGGGAACTGTCCATTTTATTTTGTGTTACGTAAATTATAGAATGGAAAAATGTCTGTGATGTGTATGAGTGAGAAGTTAAGAGGGAAATTCATGGATTTTCCAAACAAAATACAGCAAAAAGTAATGGAATAGAAAATGGAAACTAATATTTTAGGAGATTATAATCCAAACATTTTTAACTAGAAATTCATGTTAATGGTGGTAATCTGATATTGTGATAAGCAGGGTGGAGAAGCTTATTTCACCATTAATGTAACAAAATGGATGACAAGATGATTTTCACTGATTCACACGCCAGAAAAGCAAACTCAGGAAAACAGACACGTTGCACATTTTCTCCTTTCTTGTGTTACAAGGTTGGTATGTGCACTGAAAAATGTTTTGGCGATTCATAAGAATGTATGAAAAACAAAATGTTATATGACAGCGTGACCTTAACTAAAACCAAATCATTTAAGAAAACACAATGTTGTTCACTGAATGGCAATAAACGTGGAAATGCTGCACAAATAATAATAATAATAATAATGATGATAGCAAGCAATGAATTATGATGAATAGAAAACAATTAATTCACTTACTCAAACCTGACTGGGGCATCAGCCAAGAATTTCTTGTCAAACAGCCAGCGGAAGAAAACATCCAAACTGCATTGGGATGACAAGGTTTGTTTTATAAAAGTTTTCCATAATAACAATAACTTTCCTTCAAAGCTCTTGAAACAGCAGCCTCAGAGTGTTGGAGACAAAGGACTGGCTAAAATGCTAAGAATGCTTCTGTTGTATTTTTGGGGAGAAATGCCCATTTTTCTACAATTAAAAATCCCATTCCTAAAATATTAGTGCATTAAGAGTTGGTTCAACTAGCATGGAAATACGTGAGAAGACTGCATACCTGCTGAGTCCAAGGGAAGGAAGGAGAAGAACCATAAAAATGAGGAAGGTGTAGCATTTGTGCATGGTAGTCCTGTTCTCCCCAGACCTGCAGGACAAGTAGAGAAAAGGCAAATCTGGGGCACGCTGCAGGCTGTGGGAGGTACCACTTAGTGCTTGTTTGTTTTACTTTGGATCAAAAAAGCAGGTGGTAAAGAACGAAAATGAAAAGGAAGAAGAAATGGGTACCTGGTCCAGTGGGCTTCAAAGAAGGCTGAGTAGTAGACGATGGTGGGCAGCAGGGCGGAAAAAGCCCACAGCAGCAGGGTGGGGAAAAACTGGGTGATGATTGGGTTCTTCAGCAAGGGACAAAATAGTGAGATGGGTCAGTGCTGTTGAACCTTTGAAACCTGTTGATTTGTGCTGTACGATTGTTTATTATCATCTGAATCATGGGAAGATATTTTACATCTAGGGTACAAAATATGAAATTCAAGAATCTATTATTGAAATTCTAAAAAAAGTGAGATAGTGCTAAAAATACCTTTGGGGATTGGATAAAATCAGCATGTATTTTATCTGTGGATTCATAGCTAAACACATTTCCATTTTATAGGGTGTGCAGACATCTTGGAAGCTTCCCCCCTTACATTGAGGTACTCCACAGGCTTGGTGACATTAAACTTGTCCATGGTGGTGATGATGATGGCAGGTGTGGTGAGGAAGAAGAGCAAGAGGAAGAGGATGCAGTTGATGATGAAGCAGCGCAGCCACCAGGAGAAACCACCCAGAGACAAGTTCTCCCTGCGAGGAGAAGACAAAAAAGCATCCGCCTTACAAATGAACTTTCTGCTGGCAAAACAAGTGAGATTAAAACGTGCGTGTGACAGACAACGAACTGGCAGTATGAAAACAACACGAAGCCAGCCTCTTCCCTCGCTACATCAATGGTCTTTCTCCCAGCTAAATTATGCTGTTCCTTGAGGGTCGATACACAAATCAGAGATACACATAGTTTCACTCCAGACGGGATGGTGTATGCCTATGGCCAAATGATCTTTTCTCAGCAAATACCCTGCAGAAGCATTCACTTGTGCATGTGACTTACAAGCTACGTATAACTGACATGCAGTCTAAACTCATATGATCATCAATCCATCTTCTAACCACTTGTGCCGGTCAGGGTTGCAGGGGGCTTGGAACCTAACTCAGGCAGCAAAGGGCACTGGGCTGGGCAAATACATGCACACATTTACACCATATGCATCAATCAGCATAACTGCGTGTCTTCGGACAGCAAGTGGAAACCAGAGGATTCGGCGGGATCTTCACACAGAGTGTGGAGGTAGGATTTGAACCCTCAACCCTGAAGGTGTGAAGCCATTCTGCTGCTCAGTGAACCTGACATGGGTGCTGCCCACCCATATGATCAGCATGGGCCAACTTAGTTCCGGTCATACACATGACTTGTCAAAGTTCAATCATTACAGCGGTACTAGTCAAACTGTCTGCGATCGAACGAGTGTTACAGAAAGTGCAGACTAGGATGAATTTTGACTAATCTCAGGCCTCTCCGATAATCAGAACACCAAAAGTCATTTTTTATTTTTGAGTGAACCTTTTCATCAGTCAGTCGTGCAGAAAAGGTTTTTCAGTATCTTTGAAAGCATTTTCCCAGTGGGAAATTTTCCTCCAAAAAAAGTAGACTATAACATTTGGCAATTTTTCTTGAAAACATGTATTTGAATGCCATCTGAATGAAGCACCCTACCATTTCTGACGGCAAAAATGCTTCATGTAAGATTTTTTTCCCAAATCAGGTTCAGTAGCAGAACCATAAATGTGAACAATTTGATTTCTCTTCTCTAGGCACAAAAGATGGCACACAGGTCAGAAGCAACGACCAAGGTGATGAAAAGCTGCTCGTGATGAACTGTGGTACCTCCTCGCCCTCAGGCATCAGGCATCAGCCTTCACCACGCCTACAGAGGCACCATTGACTGATCTGCTGAAATCCGACAGACAACAAAAACGGCCCGTGGCAGCGACTGATGGGCACCAGGGACCTTTCCTGCATAGCGACCCAGTTCCATATGTAATTAGGCACACTGGTGACTCCTCAGAATGCAAAAGGAGTTCAGAGCAGTGCCACAGTCACCGGAAAGGAGCAGCTCTGCTTCAGGGGCCCCGCGGGATTCTCCGCTACAATACCATAGCGACTCCGGATGAAAATCCCACAGGATAAAGAATATGTCGCGTCAATTTCAACTAATATATGAGCTTTGCAAATGGGTCAGACCCGATGAGAAATCAGTTCTCTCCCACGTTTTCCTTGAAGTTACACCTGATAAGATGATGAAAGAATAAAACCATCCTGGCTTCCTGCTGTTTTCTGCCTGTTGCTGGGCAGCTTAAACTGACATTAGGAAACGGAAAAAAAATATGGAAATTTTCATAGCCCGCCTTCCAAATGTACCCAGTGGCTGTGAGCTTGTAGTTTGTCTGCAACACTAGTAATACCTCGATAGAAAACGAAGAGGATTTGAAAGTAGGTTTATGTCAAGATGCAGTCACTCTGTGGGTCACGTCCCATTTCAATACATGGAATGAAACCTGACATAATTACTGAAGGTGTCAAAAGGCCGTTTTAAATGCAATCTTTCACAGTTCGTTGAGGCCACTGCACCTCACAAGCAAGCCCAGCTATACGATAAACTTATGTCAGCCCACAAAAATACCAACACAACCGAAGGAGTCTTTGAGATGCGGTGGTCAACTTAGATTGTTTTGAAGTTGCTGATGCACCAAACTGAGCAGCATATCTAACAAAAGGAAGGAAGCAGCTGCAGAGAAACAAATCACTGGAGCCAAACATCCCATAAGAAAGGAATCACATTCTTGAGCCGTAATGGCGTACGAAATGTCTGGTAACAGCATGCTGTAGCTGCTTGGTAAAAATTTTTTAAATATAAAAAACGCACTAAACATGCCATCAAGATGAAACGTACATCTTTGATGTGGCCAAGAGCCAGTCAGAACAAAAACACCGAGGAGCAGAATATCCTCATATTTCTTTAATATGAAGCTTCATTGCATGTTTGTTACCTAAATCAATATGTTCCAAAAATACATGTCCATTATATATGTATATAAAAAAATTCCAGGGTTGTGATTTCACAGTACAGGTCTGTACTCCTATTTCCCAATGAATCTTTGATGCAGTCAAAGAGAACCCTTCACCATGCCAGGATTCCAGGAAGTAGGTGGCAGGGGGGTAGGGTGACCAGATCTTCAAAGTCTCACAACAGGACACCTGATACACCCTCCCACCATGGGAGAAGTAAAAAACATTAATCACTGAAATTCAGGACAAATATGGATCTTTCCAGAACATACGACACACCAACCCAAAACACAGAACGGCTTTTCATCCTGCAGTAAGTCAAAGGGTAAAATACAGAGCACTGGTATGGTGTCACGGTAAGTACTGACTCAATTTGAAATGTCAAAGTGCTGGTACTTCAAAGGGTACATTTGGAGGTGCCGTTAAAGTATACCAGCCCACTTCGAGCACTGACCAGAAGCACAAAAAATGAACATTGTGAAATTACTACTACAGTAAGCACGGTTATCTACATGTAATTATGTCCATTACATATGACGAATGTAACAAGAGAAACCCTACAACGATTTTTGGTTAACTTCTACATTTTCCCAGATATAAACAGCAGTACCGATTGACAAGACAGAAAGGATTATCTTTGTTCAATGAGCTTCAGATTTATTTCCACATATCCACAGCAACATGCAGGAAGCCAAGCTGGTAAAGCATCCCGATTGGTCTAACAAGGGGGGCGTCAGGGGAACCTGCAAGATCCTGGAGTTCAGGGCACTAAAGGCCTGAATCTTTATAAGGGTTAATCTGCTCTCTCCCAACCATCAGGAGAACTTCCACTCTCTCTCACTATCATTACCAATCTCATGTATAATTGAAGTCAGAGAAAAAATATCTTCAAAGCAAAGGTGTTAAGATCTGATTGTGAATTCATCTAGGTAGAAGGTTGACTTTCACACCATGATGGTGTGAGATGGACACGGATGGGGGCCACACAGGGACCAAAGTGGTTAGAGGGCTAAAGTCAAGTGCTTCGGGAAATGCACACCTCTCTTCCAATAACAGAAGACAGACAGAGCATCTCACCAGCGCACATTCTGTGGATCCGGGGCGTAGGAGACATTCCAGTTGTACACGTGCAAACTTTCACTGAATTGAGATGACTTGGGCTCCTGTCGACATTTGCAGCCCTGACAGTGACAGGCGTTGAAGTCCTTCAGGATTCTGCGATGGAGCCAAAAGGGAGAGAGAGAGAGATAGAGAGAGAGTTCTCCACAAATTTCCTCAGTCATGGTGGTCCCAAAGGGCCATCTGGAGGCAAATTTCCACAGTACACCATGACACACGCATATACACAGACCACTCCAGAGTCCTCTCACCATCGTTAATCAAACATCTCAAATGAGAATAACAACAAGGGCAGACACAGCACAGCAAGAGTATGGACTCTCGGTAGATGATAACAAATTCTGCTTTTAGTGAGAAAGGTGTACAGTGAGTAAGCATGTCCAATCAAACAGAGCATCCAAACGGCATTCCTTTGGCCTGCTGGAGGTACACTTGGAGGAAACCTACATACTGTATGAAGACATGGGGAAAATATCTAGAAGTTATGTCTGCCCATGTCAAGTTCACATATTGCTCAGCACCATCAAAATGCTGGAATCATTTATTCAGACATTTTTAGAACTAGAATACCCCAGGGAATCACAATGCTGTAATAACACAGCATCACAAAAAGCATGAACCATCTCAATAAGTCAGTTATCAACAACCCAGCTGACAAGAGTCCAGCGTTAGAACAACAATTACGTGTTTGGTCTAAACATACCCATTCTAATGGAAAAATCATAGTAAACATGACTGAGGTGTGCCTGTTGGGGGGGCATCCAAAAGCATGACTATGTCAGCAAAACTACTTGTATAGATTTTTTGAATTTGTTTCTTTGAAATTCATTGCTGAATTCTCTTTTGTGCTGTGTAAATGTTTGTTGCAAATAAAGCAGAGTACACAACCGCTTAAATAAACATTCGTAAATAAAGATTTTTGGCATCAAATCATCAGTGATGACTCCGTTGATATACTGTAAATGCATTTCAGTAGCCAAACTTGTTTTCCAACAATGGACATTTATTTAAATTTAACTTTACTTCTACAATTACCTCTGGATACCTGTTCAATTGTTGAAAATCCTCCAAAATCGGATCAGTACCAAAATAGCTATGAATTTCCCTAGCACACCAACCCCTGCCAGCAGCTGAAGATTAATCCCTTTTCGTTGCGTCACTGGCAATTTTCAAAGGGAGAACAAATCTTTTACAGCAAGCATATCAGTCATAGAAGGGAAAGTGGGCCTCTGAATTTGATGTCATTATTCTGATGACACTCCAAACATGATTACACAGTAGTTCTAAACAGGAGTCTACCGTAGAAACCAACCATGGAACTGCGGTCTTTTTCGGTCCTTTTGCGTCTTATTTGTGATCAACCCACACGGTCGGTCGGTCGGTCTGTCTGTCTGTCTGTCTATTGCACAGCAGAAGAACTCACATCGCAGTCATGGCCTCATTCTGGAAAGTGACGAATGCCATTCCCAGGGGTTTGGTGTTGACTTTCTCCTTCTCCTTCCTGTACTCCTCCTTCAGCTTTGACTCCAGCTTGGTGTAATAGCTCACCGCCTCCTCCTGTCCATGGTGGAGAGAAGACACCTTTCCATAACCTTGTGGAACAGCCTCTGACCATTCATGCCGCGAATGATGACGTCGACTCGCACGTCGTCAGCCTCCTGTTGACAAGCTCGCTTTTAATTAAGCCAAATGGGACCCCTGTGCATCATCCCCTGATGATTCACGACGGCTCTGACAAAAAGCTGCCAACAAAGCAAATGAGAAGAGCACGTTTGGTCTGAGGAATGTAAAAAAACCGGAGGACTTTTGTTTCATTCCCACAAGTGCGTTCATTTTTAATTGACTCAGTGAATACAGCGTGTAACACATTGTGTTGCCAGGTAGGTGAAGCACAGCACTGCGATGTAGAATTCATGGCGGTGTGTTCAGCTACCTGAGCAGAACAGGACTACAAAGGCGAACAAACCCACAGGAGTTCTGACAAGTCCAGTTAACAGCAGTACACTCAAGCGGAGATCAAACTACACATGTAACAACAAGAGCGAAATGAACTTATATAGGGGGAAGACCCTAAATCCCCAAAATAAGTACAACAAACGATCTGCTTCTTCGAACGAGGACCCAACTGCCACACTGTCGGTCAGGCATCACCAACTCATGACACAGCTGACTACAGCAGGTTTCTGCTGACTTCATTTCCCCATGAGTTTGAATTGTTAAAATTTAGCCTGACATCCCCAGGATAGCTGAGAGAGATTGTTTTTCCCCCCTCTGTCACTATATTTCAACGTCTCTCAGCATTTAGAAATGTCAAGCAGAGACACTCTGAATGGAAACCTTTAACATCATCGCTGAGCTTTTCCTTATACAGATGGTGTCTACCTGTGTCTCAGAATTCAGCATATGGCAGAAATGGTGCTATTCAGTCACAGGCTAATCCTGCCAGAAACCCGTAGAGCACCCCCTGGAGGGCACACACCTCTTCGCAGCCCTTGATGACACAGCAACAGAGATGTCCGCAAGGCTTGGGGTTGATCATGGTAGGAATGTGCTCCTTGGCCATCAGGTCAGTGAAGAACTTCTTGCTGCGCTCGGCCTTCTTCCTGTGGGTGACGTAACCGCACCCCCACCCCATTTAAAACTCACACACTAATCACACTGCGCACCCACATCATCAGTGACAGTGAGACAATCAGATCTGTCAGTGAAGCAAAGAAAGCACATTTCATGCTTCATCAATATGCCAATTAGGTCTGCAGAGCAGCTGAAGAGACACTTCAAAACTCAGGCATTTAACATTAAAAAGGAGAGCATTAGCTATTAGATATACTGTACCAATGCAGCCTTGCTACGTCCTTAAGACATCTCCACGTCACAGAGCTCAGGATCCCCACCACACTAAATGTACACATTTAACAGCATTTCCACAGATCTCAGATCACCATAAAAACATACAGGGGACAAAGGTTGGATCAATACCAAAATTTTGACTAGTACCAGATTTGGCACCTCCACTATCAATGCCAAACTGATACCATAGGCAACCAACTTACTGTTTCAATGACTGATCAGAGGCCAACATTCATAGCATTATGAATACTTCCCATCTCTCTATTACACGCTAGAAGCATAGTTTAAACTCCTAATTATCTCCAGTTTCAGTATTCCACAACACACATGACACGTGAGTGCAGTCTCTCCAAGATTCAGCATGCTCAATTTCAAGCCTTAACGCTACCTCCATGGACTCCATCCACTGTTGACTTGACATCCCACTGCCCGAGGATTGCCATCATGGATAAGACCCTTCCCAATTTCAAGCCTTAACGCTACCTCCACCGACTCCA
>JAACJT020000035.1:13124857-13135822 GCA_009936485.2 Gymnarchus niloticus
CCCCGCCCCCCCCCCCCACCCCACCCCACCCCACCCCACCCCCCGCTTATATATGTCCCCCTACAGCCCTAGAGCCTTCTCAACAACTGGAACCGGTCCAGGGCAAAAGATTGAACCTGCAGGAATCGAAGTAAGTACAGTCACACATGACGCGTTTGAGGGAATCGAGAAACGATTATCATTGGCACGTTTTATAATATCGTTCTAATTTCACTGGTGGTTAAGGAGTACCCATGTTCTTTATCGAGGAAGAAAGAAACTCGAAATCACAGCACGCCTCGTCATTTTGATAATTATACTAGGATACAGTTGCGCCTTTTGAAATAAACTACACTGGTTTTAATTATTATTCTTGTGTTGTTTTAACCACGGTGGTATTTTAAATCAATTGAAAGACGTCATATTTATTGCTTGATCTTATTGTTCAGAATCAGAATATCTTTATTGTCATTGTAACGGGTACAACGAAATTAAGTTATTTATTGCTGTGTTTGAGTTATAAATATATATATATAAACAGGACTTTATTATGTTGGAATGCATTTTATTATACAGCCTACATGCTGCTGACCAGAGCTATACTACTTTTGCCATGTAGGAGAACATGTGAATTGTGAAAGGAAAATGTAACCAATGTAAAGCTGGTAGCTGGACGTTGGAATGTAAATCATATTATACCCGTTATTCTGGATACGAATGTATGGAAATACATTGTAAAGTCTGTAATCCTGCACGAGAATGGTTTTTAAGAGGGGTTATGCCAAGACAAGACTCCATACATCCACCCTAATAAAACTGCTGTGCTTAGGTCACAACCTATTGATTATAATGGATGCAGCAGTAACTTTAAAACAACGACATGATTATAGTGACTATTTCAGTGTTGTTATAATTGCTAGACAATTTTCTGGTACATCTTTACCTCTCAAAGTTTTGTCAATTTTATCAAATATTAAGAAAATATCATTTGCATGCCATTATGATCACGAGTTTCTTCCATCCATCCTCCAACCGCTCATCTCAGGTACTTTTAGTCCTGACAGTATGACATCAGGATCAGAGTTACCCTCTGGTTCTCTGAAACACAGTCAGCTGTAAAATATCTGTTTTGTTTCCACCTTGGATTTTTCATGATTTTAGAGCAACTCTAATGAGCAGCTGAACGTGCTTGTGCCTTCTGAGTATTTAACAGCTCGATTCGTCTCCGTTAGCGGTCATGGCTAACCGAGGTCCGAGTTATGGCTTGAGCCGTGAGGTACAGGAGAAGATAGAGCAGAAGTACGACCCTGATTTGGAGGCACGTTTGGTGGACTGGATCATCGCACAGTGTGGCGGTAACGTGGAACGGCCACAGCCGGGAAAGGACAACTTCCAGACCTGGCTTATGGATGGGACTGTAGGTGTCTTCACTACTCTGATTCGTTCTCTCAGTCTGTTCCCTGTTTGAGTGTGTGTGTCTGCATGAACATGTAAAATTCATTCACTTTGAATCCATCCATCCATCCATCCATCCATCCATCCTCCTATCCAAGGAGACACAGGGAACAAAGCAGGGGACAGCCTGAATGGGGAGCCAGCCCATTGAAGGGCACGCACACACACACACACACACACAACAACACAATATAGATTAATGTAGCACCATTATGTTAATTGGAACTATTCTTTTAATTGTTTAAAAAGTAGAAAAAAAATACATATGCAGTGGCAGAAAGCAGAGCTCCCAGTGTTCCCTGTTTAAAAAAAAAAAAAACTTTTAAGTTTGAGTGTTTTTTTCCAAATTTCACCTTTCTGTTTAAAGATCCGGTTATTGACGCCCTAGACTAATCGTTGTGTGACGTATGCTCGTAGCACTTTGGTCTAAGTATAGGGTTCCCCGTTCTGTGTGTGTGTGTCACGGTCTTCTGTGTCTCAGTCACCACTCGGTGTCTGCTCTGTTTAGCGTATGCTTTGCTAAATTTATGTGTCGCTTCCTTCCTCCTAGCTGCTCTGCAGGCTTATTAACAGCCTGTATCCTCGAGGCAAAGAGCCCATTAAGAAAATCCCAGAGACTCAGATGGCCTTTAAACAGATGGAGAAAATCTCCCAGTTCCTGAAGGCGGCCGAGGCCTACGGCGTTATCACCACGGATGTATTCCAAACTGTGGACTTGTGGGAAGGTGTGCCGAAACCGCGATTATACAACGGGTCAATTTGACTGATGTTCTGTATACGTGGTATTCGGCCGCTTCAGACAGCCGGCCTGCTTGACTTGAGAGAGCGTCTGTTCTGAGGGCCTGCACTTTTGTCTCGATGTGATTACAGGAAAGGACATGGCTGCTGTTCAAAGGACCTTGATGGCACTGGGGAGTGTAGCCATCACCAAGGATGATGGGCATTACCGTGGGGACCGTGACTGGTTCCACAGGTAGGAGGAGTACTCGTAGTTTGTGGTGGCTGCCTGTCTTCACTGTGCACTCATCTGTTTGACCAGCGACCAGCGACCAGCCGTCTTTAATGTTACCAACATAGTTTTTAGCTAACTAGTTTACCTAGTTGTTAAAAGTAGGTACTTCAGTTTACCCAGTTCTCCTGAAGTTTCCCTACATTTACATTAACCTAGCTTTATAATATATAAAACTATGCAAACTTTAGCAGAATTAGGTAAACTGTAGTCCCAAGCTACTGTGCAACAAACATCTTAACTAACTGGTACCCACCCTGTATTTGTTGTTATTTAAGTGAGGATTTTTTTTGCAGGTCATCTTCATGGGGGTCTGACGGCTCGTAGAGACATAGCATCGACTATAAGTTTGATTCATTTGGCATATTTTTTTCCAGATAAAGAACATCATTAGGAGGCCTGTAGTCGACATGGACAAAGTGTGCAGTTGTGCCAAAGTTTGTGCTGTAAATGACGTTGAGCGTGTTGGGAATAAGACAGTTTTGTGCTACATCTAAGTGACTCATTTGTAAAGTCTCTCTCGCTTTGCATCAACATTACTCTCTGCGAAGATAATTAATCCCTCACCTTCCTTTTTGGTTCTTGTACAAGTTGTATCTTATGTGAATCTCAAACAGTTTTTCAACATTACTTTAAGTTGCTTTAGTCCATTCACGGTAGTGTGGGTGGGGGTGCAGCCTATCCCAGGCAGCCTTGGGACACCCTGGATGAGGTGCCAACCAATAGCAGGGCACAGTCGCACACTAAGGCCAATTCAGCCACGCCAGTTATCCTGTGATGCGTGTCTTTGGACTGTGGGAGGAAACTGGAGTACCCAGAAGAACCCCCCCAATATAGTACCTAGTGACAAGTTGTGTATTTACCTAGATTTTAAACTATACCTGGTTTGAGAAAAAGTAAACTCAAGGCTGCTGAGTTAAACTAGATAAGTAAAACTTTTCAGTTTACTTTTATTTGGCTAGTTAAAAAAAAAATCAGTTCAATTCCATTGATTTTTATTTATATAGTGCCTTTAGCAAGAAGCACTGTCTCAAAAAAAAAAAACTAGGTTGCTAACGCTACCTTCCTTCAGTGTGTGCTCACCCGTCCTGTCTCTCCTGTGGCCTCACCTGGTCTGTCTTGTCTCTGCTTCCAGAAAAGCTCAGGGACACAGACGGGAATTTTCAGAGGAGCAGTTACGTCGGGGCCAGAGTCTCATTGGGCTTCAGATGGGCAGCAACCGTGGAGCATCACAGTCAGGCATGACAGGGTATGGCATGCCACGCCAGATCATGTGATCAGCTGTGGAACTGTCCTACCACTGACGTCCCTACCGGTGAAGCACCACAAGGTGTGCTTCTTACCTTCCGGGCAGTTTCTGTCTCCACCCCCCCCGTCTCGCGTGCCGCCCCACCACGGTCATCCTCTTTTGCTCTTTCAAGCCCTGCGCTCTACATCACCACCTCACCTCGTCACAACCAAAATCTCTTCCGGAGAGTCTGGAACGTCAGTCATACTCATCTTTGTTCTCTTCCAGCGTCCTTTAACATCTATGTAGAGGTCATATTATAGGCTTCAGGTGTTTGCGATTCCTTTGTAATCGTCACCTAGCAGAGACACTTTATCGATACATCTGGCTTACCTGGCTTTCTAATTTAAAGTTTTTTTGAGTTAAAGTCAAATACGCCATACTTTTTTTTTAATATGGTTAATTTTAATACGTGTTTTTAACTTGAGCCGTGCAAGAATAATGATGGAGGGCAGTATCATTATTCTGATGATTATGAAATCAGCATTTTCCTTTTTTTTTTTTTTTGCTTTGCTTCCATCCTGTTTTAGCAGGTTATTTTTGGATTTTGGTGTCTCAGAGTCGTTTTGTGTGAAGATTCCACATGTCCATTCAAAAGAAAACATTTCCATATACTTAGATATTAAAGTGAGTGTGCTCAATGTCAGCTGTGCATGTCTTAAAAGAAATACTAAAATACCAAGGTAAATATATAATATATACACACATGGTATTTCTGCGTTATGTAAAAGAAAACCCACCAGTAAAGTGTAAGATCCGTGTTCTGGTCATTAAAAAATCCATGTCAAGCCTTCATTCTGAGCACATAGAGAAACATGGCTGTTCTTACACAGTTAAGACATATCTCATTACATATGTATAAATGAATAAAGTGATCGATTTTAAGGAGGATAACTGTGTGTTCTGTTGCGATGTAATATTTCATTAGCAGCTCAAAAGGAAATCCTGCGCTTGATTGTTGCTTTTGTTGCTCATAAATGTATAAGGAAGGAAGGAAATTTGCTAATACCACATGCGTAGTGGAGAACGAGTACAGTGTATCCTTGTCCTCCTCTACACGTGTGCTGACTGTCGACTTGACCTGATATTTGCCTTTAAGTCAAAATCATAAATCTGCTCAGATTTCCATTTTGCTGTAGCATGCTGGCACTTTGACTGTGGGAATAACAGAGTTTTCAAAGGTCAGAGTTGCATTTAAGCTTTCCTAATTAGGGAGCCGCTATTTATGGGGTCAAGACAAAAAAAAAAAAGAAAAGAAACGTGACTACTGACGTGGAACATGATACCTCGATTAACATTTGTTACATCAACTGTCCTTTCCCTGTACTTTGCTTCACCGCCCAGTGATTTCTGTCGCACGGGTCAGAGATGCCGATAAGATGATTTGTTACGTAGCCACTCGGATGGCCGTGTAGTAATGAGAAATGCAATGTTGCGCACGTCTGCTTTCATTGCATATGAATCCGTAGCCATAACCTTTGAACTAATATATGAACCTGTGGCAGAAACAATATCGTTAGCCATAGATTTCTTGGCCCTGGACTGACAGCATTGAACTTGTGTAGAATGAGAATGAGTGTATCATCATATCAAGGTAAATGATCCCGAGACACTTGTGCAGAATATAAACTATTGTAAGCCGTATTTTAACAAACCAAACGAGTTACTTGACTCCATCTATCTGTCATCAGGAGCCTGACTGTCCACAGCCAGCTTTTCTGTTGACGATGTCATTGGTGCAAATGGACTCATGAATCAGATGGTGTCCGGGGATGGGAAAATCGCACCGAATTCCACTTGTGCTCTGCGAACGTGGCATTTGCATATTATCCCCATATTATTAAGCCGGTTTCTAGAGGACAAATGGAATGGTGAGACTTGTGCCCCTGCATCTTGGTCAGAAAAATGCTATGTTTTAATCTGTAGTCGCTACTGTGTGTGGCTGGGTGCCTGGCACTTGTCCGGAACCGTCGGCTCGCATCGGTTTCGGGCATCTCCACTCACACCGAAAATGACCTTTGCGTACCAGTGACTCCAAAAGCCTTTGACTGCCACGCACTGTATTGCTGCGTTGTAATTCCCGTAGGCCATTCCATCAAAGACGGGCTCAGCGTCGTCGCCATCCTAACATGGATATCAGCTGGACCTCCTCCTATCTGAAGCACATTAGTGCTAATATTTCTCTCCAAAAATACTTGCACAGAAACATTTTGTTTTAGTTTCAGGTCGAGTTCATAATGTCGTCTTGAGTCGCAAATCAAAGACTACAGTCCCCGAGCCGGAAGATACTGGCGTTTTTTGGCATGTAGTAATACTATGCCGTATACATGAATAGTATATTATTTTGCTACTGGTTAATCAGGCTGCATCTTCACCTACACATGCAGCGTAGACATCCATCTATTTTTGATAAACGCTTTAACCAGTTCCGGGTCTCGCTGAGCCTACTGGAAGCCTAGACGAGAAACCAGTCCTTTGTGGGGCAAACAGTCATACGTATATGGATATCACAGGACCCGGACACACCAGCCGAGAGCTGTCCTCATTGCCGATAGCCGAACCTGGATAACTGCACTGTATGTGATTTGTAACGTTTTACTAGTTTTTACTCCACTGTTGTACGTGTAATATAACGTCAACTTTTATACGAGAGCATGACGTCAGAGTATATATTTTCGCTCCGTCATGATCACAAAAATATCTTTTCACAAAGGGCCCTCCGCAGGAATAAGTATACTGGATAAATTATTTTTTTCGAAAGCCACATACTCAGACTGCATTTACGGATGTCACTGAGGTCATCCCGTGATGGGTATGCGCACTGTGGATCATCTGATGGAAGTGAAGAAAGATTCCACAGTACCGACACACTACTCGATACTAAAGCCCGGTTCATACTTTGCTTTTCCGTGCGCTGTCACGGTCCACGCGTGTGACGTAAATTTCGTCGTCAGGGGTGTCTGTGCGGACCGTACGCGTGCAGCCCAGATTGTGTATTTCAGCAGATCGACAGGCGACTGTTCTCGCGTTTATGCAGTTTTGTAAATGTGCGTAGCGCTGGTGATTATGACACAAGCATTACCTTTGGTCATGATAACAGTAACTATAGTAACCATAACTTGTCCCCTACTGAACTTTCTGGCAAACCCACTGGTCTATGGTTTTGAAGTCCTCCTTCAAGTCAACCATTGTCAAGGTCAACCTGGAGAAGCATTGGGTAGCTAACTTTGTTAATGATGACGTATCAATGACAAAGTGATCTCCTCCGACCTCATCTGATGAGCGGAATGCAAGCTTCCAGTTTGTTGTTCTTCAATCATATGGGAGCAACACATTACCCTTATTAGCTAAGGACCACCCATCTTCTGGTCACCGAGAGGTTTAAATGACCGACGGACTTATGTTACAGCATCTGATCTGACACACTATTAAGGCAGACATTTCCCGGCAGTGTGGTATCTGCAGATCCTGCAAGTTCTGGGATTTGTTAGCCTTGGATGATGACGTGTGCTGCTGCTGTGTAACTCATAGTAATCCCTTTGCATATAAAGTTAAAAACTGTGGTCGGGTCACCTATCAAGGTTAACACAAAATTTGGAGTGGCTAAATCCATTCATTCAGACCAGGGATATCATTTTATTTGAAATTATTTTCATAGGTAATGTGGGAATTGAACGACCACCACAGAATGCTTAGCACCTGCCACCTTGAGTCCCAGAGAGCACGAGAGCTTCTACCAGTCCTTTAAGAAAATGTTACATACCTGTTGGCAGGAGTGGCAAAGCGTTGAGAACAAGGGATACCTTCACTTTCAAAGCTAGGTAAATAACTTTTTGTAGATCGTGTCTTCGGTCTATGCCTAGATCCTCGCTCCAGACTAGATTTTCCGCTACAGGTGAGATAAAGAAAAGGTTACCGTAAGCCCCAGTTACCGTGTTATAAAATACGTAAATTACATCATTTGGTATTTTATGAGCTTGTCCTGCCGGGAGCCAACCAGGGGCGGATGGGCTTCCCCCTTGAGTGTGGTTCCAGCCAAGTTTTTCCTTACCACCGTTGCCTTTGGCTTACTCTCTGGGGACCCCGGGCCCAGGGCTCTGTGAAGCGCTATATTAATACAATCAAATTGCATTATTAACAGTAGTGTGAAGCATGCATACAAATAAGAATTTCATTGCACTATGTTATCATGACAAGTACAGCACATCTTTAACGCTAAACGTGCTTCCCGCAAACACATTAAATCTGCCCCGTTAACGCATTCGTCCTTTGAATAGCTTGCCTTTTCTGATACGGTCACCTAGTAATTTACTCAGCTGTTATATATGTGATATGTAATAATTAGTGAAACATAGCCACATTTCAGATGACTGTTCCCGTAATTATTTCTTCAAGCTGAGGATCTCACCAGAACTTGACCACATGGTTTTTATGTGGAGAATTCCCAGTCTGCATGTTGTTTCCATTATGACCACTGGGTGGTGCTGTTTTAAAATATTTGAGTTTCACGCTTTGCGTATCCTTTAGGCTCAATCAGACTGACGTGTCTTTTCCATAATCCGCATCATCTTTCAATGTTGTAACTGGGTGGCTCAGTGGGCAGCACTGATGCCTCACACCTTCAGAGGTGTGCGTTCATCTCTCATCCCTACTCTGTGTGGAATTTACATGTTCTTCCCATGTCGTCACAGTTTCCTCTAGAGGCATCTCTAGCTTACCCAAAGTATATGGTAGCATGTGAGTGAGTGTTTCTGAGCCCTGTGAGGCCTGTGATGTAAGGGGGAAATTATTGATTTTGACTGTGATTAATGCTTGATCCTAATAATAACCTTAGACATATTTAGATTTTGAAGGAGGCAAAGTGTACATGCAAAGTATGTTAACTCTGTGATATTACACTGCATGGTCAAAATGAAATTTGCATGGCCAAACACACTAGAGCTTTTGCTGGGATAAAGCAAGTGGGGTGTCTAGATGGTGTACAAACAGGACGTCGGGTAGGGTGATCTCCTCAGGTCTGACCGTTAAAACAGCCCAGCCACGTTCGTGGGGGGAAGGCCTTCTGGTGCCGGAGATTATGCAGCCTCAAGGCCTACTCCTGGGTGAACGTTTGCTACGTTAGAGATGGCTGCGAAGTACTATAAAGATGGATCTGTACCTGCAGGGGGCAGAGCTCTGTAGAGATTGCCTTGGTGATCCTGTGAGAGTTCTCCTTTGCACAAAGCAATAAACTACACTGTATGGACAAAAGTATTGGGACACTAGTTAATAGGGGGGGTTCACATACTTTTGGACTTGAGTAATTAAGCCATACTCATTGCTGAGACAGGCGCATAATTAAACACACAGCCATGCAGTCTCCAGCAACAAACACTGGTGGCAGAATGGGTCATACCGAAGAGATTAGTGACTTTCATCATGGCACGGGATTCAAGATTCAAGAGCTTTTTATTGTCATTTCACCAGATCCACTTTGTACGGTACATGATAAAACGAAATAACGCTCCCCCAGGACGCTAGCGCTACACGCACACTACATAAATTAAACAGGACTACATGAGATGACATAGTACTACAAAAAACAACCCAGAACTACGTGACAACACAGTACTACAAGAGACAGCACAGTACAGCATAGACCTGCACAAAACTACATGAACTGCGATGGTGAGGATTTTAGCATAGTGCAATACACAGAACAGGAGACATACATTTAAGACAGTGCAGTGATACTCAAGGTTCTGTTGAAGAAGATCAGTTTTTATAGTCTTTTGTTGGGCAGCGGGGTGTGGAGCAACCTGACTGCCTGTCCCCACAGAAGCCGTTGCAGTGTCTGGCAGTGTTGGTTCGGACGCTTCGGAACCTTCTGCCAGATGGCAGGCGTGTAAACGGTCCACGTGATGGGTGGGAAGAGTCCTACTCCATGCTATTTGCGTGGCGGATGATGTGTTTCTCATACAGCTGGGCCGACGGTGGAGAGAGACAACGATTATCCTCCCTGCTGTCTTCGCTATCCGCTGCGGGGACTCGCGTTCAGAAACGTTGCAGTTCCCAGTCAAGACGGTGATGCAGCAGCAGAGGATGCTCTTGATGGTTCCTCTGTAGAAGGTGGTGAGGTGGGAGGCTGGCCGTCTTTGGCTTTCTCAGGAGGTGGAGACGCCGCTGAGCTTTCTTGGCGACGGCGGTGGCGTTCGGGGTCCAGGAGAGGTCGTCTGCCACGTGCACTCCCGGGAACTTCATACTGCCGACCGTCTCAACGGTGGAGCCGTCGATGTTGAGCGGAGCGCGAGCAGCAGAGCTCATCCTCTTCCTCACTATCGCAAGACGCCACCTTCCCAACAAGTCAGTATCAAATTTCTGCTTTGGTTAACTGCAAGTGAAGTGGTTGTGATGTGGAAACTTCTATAGACAACAACAGTTCATTAGTGATGTCATAGGCTACACAAACAGAAAGGCACCCAATGATCCAACATCAATACGCAGCCTCACTGATGCCGTTATGGCTGAATGGCAGCAAATCTCACCAATGATATTCAGACATCAAGTGTAAAGCCTTTCCCAAAAAGTACAGGCAAAGGATGATCAACTTCTTATTTATACCCTTGGTTTTAGAATGGGAAATTGCACTGGCAGGTGTCCCAATGCCTTTGTCCATATGTTGGACATCATATACACCATTTTGCGCTGTTCTGATCATCTGTCACTGTTGAGGCGATTTTTGCCTTGACAGATTTCTCAGATGAAGGACTTACAACAAAGTATCTTCTTAACAGAGCCTCTTGTTGAAGGTGAAGGAAGAAAGTGCTAAAGCGGGCTTGAAGCTCAACATAAAAAAAAATAAGATCATGGCATCCGGACCCATCACGTCTTGGCAAATAGAGAGGGAAGAAGTGGAAGTAGTGTCAGATTTTATTTTCCTGGGTTCAAAAATCACTGCAGACGGAGACCGCAGCCATGAAATTAAAAGACGATTGCTCCTCGGAAGGAAAGCTATGGCAAATCTGGACGGCAGATTAAAAAGCAGAGACATCACCCTGACGACCGAGGTCCGTATCGTCAAAGCTATGGTTTTCCCAGTAGTGATGTACGGCTGTGAGAGCCGGAGCACGAGGAAGGCCGAGCGCCGAAGAATCGACGCCTTTGAGCTACGGTGCCGAAGAAGACTTTTGAGAGTCCCTTGGATTGCAAAGAGATCAAACCAATCTATATTAAAAGAAATGAATCCTGACTGTTC
>JAACJT020000035.1:13164969-13178699 GCA_009936485.2 Gymnarchus niloticus
GGTACATTGGTTGGGTTTTTGGAGGGCTAGCCAGGCGGTTGGGGGTGGGTTTGTTGCTGGCTGGGGGGGGGCGCTGCCCCCCCCCCCCCCCCCCCGTCTGGTGGGAGGTCCGACTGTGTGCTTTTGTGTAGTGACAGAAATAATTATTCGTATAGTGCCTTTCATGACACTGTTACCCCAGGGCACTTAACAGGAGTGTGTGGTAATTGCAGTCTACATTGATAATTAAGGAAAATACCAGAAGACAACGGAGGAGAGGAACCAAGAACTCTACAGCGAGGAGGAAAAAACCTCTGAGGGGCCCGAGGTCAGCTGGCCGCTCACCCCTCTGTGCATGCTACCGTTATACAGTGCAGGGAAAGACGTGCGAAATGTGTATTCAATAGGGTAAACTGTGGTCAGTTCCACCATTGGCGAGTTGGTGCTTATAAGATGGTCTTGTTTGTAGTGGTCATGATGTATCGATCTGGATGCGTCTTTGGTGTGTCATGCACAGCTTAAGTGTATCAGGTCTCGGGTGTTTCACTGTTTCGACTTCTGGTTGCCAGTTAAATGAGGCTTCGAATGATTCTGTCGTCTCGCTACTGAAGTTTTCTGCCTCCTGCAGATTTCTTTTTATCCGATTTTGAAACGCTTGCCAATGACACTGCATTTGTTTCTGAGCAAAACGGCGACTTGCCATGAAATTACCAGCTAGGGAGGCTTGGTGAGAAATTGTCCGTGACCTCTGGCCTTTAGCCTCCTGCAGAGGCACCCATTGGAGACGCTGGGTGAATCGGTTATGGGGGACAAGGTGTGGGAATTTGGATGTGTTTTTATCAGCATCCTGTTCTTTCCCCTAAGCGTATGAGAATTCGGGGTCTGACTCTACATTGCGCAGTGTCGTTTCTGTTTGATTAATCTGTGTGTAACTCGGGAACGGAAGCTGGTTAGACCGTGGCGGTATCTCCACGGTGAAAAGCTTTCCCCTTGCCTGCGCCACCTTGCCGTATCATAAAGGCTTCAGTTGCACTGACACCTGCCCCCAAAGAAGTCGCTATGTGAAACTTGTCATTTGCCTGCTGTTAATGTTTGCCGCCGTCGTGTCCCCTGACCTTGAGGGTGAATGGCAAGGAGCGTCAAAGTGAATCGGTCGTAAAACTTTTGATCACGGCGCTTATGTCACACGCAGGACACCTAGCCATTGACCTGCGTGGTCTTTTTCGCTTCCCGACATGTAGCAGCCACTCCCGTTTCATTACCAA
The DNA here is from genome assembly GCA_009936485.2 of Gymnarchus niloticus. NCBI lineage: Eukaryota > Metazoa > Chordata > Actinopteri > Osteoglossiformes > Gymnarchidae > Gymnarchus > Gymnarchus niloticus. The sequence goes on from JAACJT020000035.1 coordinate 13,166,214, forward strand.
GTGCTTTAGCGGGGATGGCACATCCGTTAATTGGCTAACCGGTGACCTGCGATGGCTCCCCCAATGATGATAACTCTGTGGGACTGTGCCACCAGCTGTCAGCTCTTAAAGCAGGGACCCGCCCGTCTGCTCTGAGCTTCGGGGTGACGAGGGCAGATCGTCCGCTCAGATGACCGTCCTGCTCCACTCGGGATCTGCTGTGTGCTCACGGCTGCTACACTGTCAGTCAGAATGTTTGGACATGCCTAGTCATAGAGGAACCTTTATTTTCTACCTCTTTAGGTTAACAGTGAAGACAGCTATATTATTCAGTGACTAATAAAAGCGTATAACAAATCAAAACCATCGAATAATTTACATTCTTTAAAATAACCACCTCTTGCCTTGATGACCGTTGACTAAGCTAACTAGGCAAGCTAACTCTTGGCGTTGGGCATCCACCTGGGACGCATTTCCAATGGTCTTTGAGTTCCCTCGTGCGCTGAGCATTTATTGGCTGTGTTTCTTTCACTCTCCTGTCCAGTTCATGGCAGACCTTCTCAGCTGGGTTCAGTGGTGCGTGTGATGGTGACTGGGAACTTGGAAATTCTGACCTCCGACTAGGAAAAATAAAAAAAAAATGTCACCTGAAATCAGAGTTCCTACTCGGGAACTTTGGCGTGGTTTCTCGACCCCGATTTCCGCGTTTGATGTCATTCCAAAAATGGCTGCTTGCACAATAAAGGGCACATAAATACGACTTCTCTGCGTTTGATGCGTTTGGCTATAAAAATAGTTTGTAATGTGTTAAAAGTACTGTACAGCTGAATTCATTAAAAGTAGATAAGTTGTTATAGATTTAATGAACTACCATGCAGCTAAAATCCATTACAACTTATCTACTTTTAATTTGAGTCTAGCTGTAAGGTACAGTAGTTTGCAAAATACATCATTACTGTCGTGACTCATGTCAACATGGACGCTTGTGTACTCTGTGTTGCTCTGCACGGTTGTTTATGCGTGTTGTTGTTTGGAGAATGTAAAAAAGTAAGGAATACTCGAGGCATCTGTGTTCTTACCCACGTCTAATGTGCTCAGGTCGAAGATAACGTCATTTTGAGTTCCGAGGTACATCAAATGCCCCACAAGTCGGCTGACTGTGGAGGACTGATCATTGGCTACAGCAGACCACCCCCCACTGCTTCACTGTAGACATGGCCCTTGCTGTGTCCTGTGCTCATCTACAGTCGCTTGCACAGACAGTGTTTAGAACCAAGAATGTCAGATTGGGACTCTTTTGCGCAAAGGACAGATGTCTGTCCACTGCTCTCTGTAATTCTGTCCTTCGGTGATGGTTTGTTGGCAGCAATTCTGTTATGAAGGCCTGATTCCTAATGTCTCCTTAGACCACTGAGGCAGCTACTGCCTGAATGTTTATTTTGTGTTTTGTTTATTTTGCCCTTCTGTGGTGCAGTTCGCTGCCGATTTCTGCGACTGATGACTCTGATGGACTTATTGTAAACAGCGGTGGTAACTCTTGGTCTGCCGGTCCCGGGATTGTCCTCATAAGAAGAAGTTTCATTATAGAGTTTGATGGTTTTTGCAGCCGCCTTGGAGGAAATTTTTAAAACTCAAGTTTTTCCAGATTGAATGACTTTCGTTTTTGCTAAGCTGAGCATTTCTCAGCGTGTTATGGACGACTACAATCAAAATAATGACATGTCGCCAAATGTGGGTATTTATACCTACCCTGCCTTGTCCCAACGCAGATGATTGGCTAAAATGGACTAATAAGGAAAGGTATTCTACAAATGGACTTGTAATGGATTTTAACGGTCAACGATTTTCAAATACTCCAAGTTTCAGTAAAGTTCTTAACAAAGCAACTTCTGGGGGAAAACATTTAAATGTGTATCTGATGCAATGTTCTTGGTTTTGGAACAAAATTCACACATGGGCATCGACTTTATGTTTGCCTTAATAAAAAAACATTATTTAAACCTTTAGCTTGAAATGTAATTACTGCGATGAAAAGTGGCCGTTTAATGATGTGTCCAAACTTCTAACTGGTACTCTTCCTGCTTCTCAGCCTTTGAGCACCATCCTCAGGAGGACTCCTATCGGCTGCTGTAGGGGGGCTGGCTACCTCTATGTCAAAGGTCAACAGCCACCCGTCAAGCGGGAACAAATACGTTGCAGGAGTGAATGGATCCGTGACGTTGTGGGCGAAGCCTCTGTAAATGTTCCTCGGGCCCCATTCGGTGAGGGCGTGTATAGGAGTTCAGGGCTGTTTGAGTGTGTTGACCCCGAGATGATTAAAATTTTGCCATACCATCTGTTGGTAATTAGCAGTTAGGGGAGGCTTGTTGCGCGAACTGTCGGCGAGCCATCGTGTTTGTTTAGGTTGTCTAATCCCCAGCTGATGATTAACTTTGATATAAAAAGTGTGAAGTGTGATGCCTCGGGGGGGGGGGCTCTTCTTGTAGAGTGAAGGTCTGGCACTGGCTTCTTAGCTCTTGACTGAGTCGGAATGGAGGGTTTCGTCATGCTGGTTCAATTTACGTGAGGGACCCCACAAAGCCAGATCTCTCTTTCAGGTGCTTCACCGCTGGGTGAAGTCATTCCTGTCAGTTGTAAATGGCCTCTTTGAGTCAGTGTGGCTCTGCTGGTCGTCGGACCTCATTTACTGTTTGGGTCCTGGATTCTGTGAAAGAAACAAGCCCACTGTAGCTTGGTGTTAAGGACGTGCCGTCAGTCTTTCACTTATCAGTGACCGTACCTGTGTCGCTGTCAGTCGTTTCCTCCTTGAGGAAACTGGTGCAGCTCAAGGCGCGGCGAGCACTGTGATATGCGTTGTTTCTGATCAATAATAGCATTGGTTCACAGCTGAAGTTGGCCGCTGGGAGCTCATGACCTCATTTGTCGGTGACTCATGCCAGTCAGCCAATCACAGGGCACTTTCGTGACACACCTTCATGCGTGGTCCTCTTACTCCCAGAAGGGGCACTGAAACGGCACGTACGAAAAAGGAAAAAAAAAAAAAACTCCACGAAAGGGTCGGGTTGTAAGTTGTGTCACCTGAGCTGAAAGTGAGCGCAATAATGAAAGAATCCCTGGGGTCCACTGAGGATCGGGTGCGGTGAAACTGTGCAACGCCGGTGGGCCAGAGCCTCATAAAGACCCTGCTGGGAGCGGCAGCACCCTGCCATTGTGTGCCATCTTTGTAAGCTGGTACCGTGACTCAAAGCCCCAACGTTTCATGTGATCGGGGGAGAAATGTCATCCACACCGCTGACTCCCATTAGATGTTCATTTGACTGTGCTTTGCCTCTTAAGTGGTTAATGTGCCATTGATCATGATGTCGGACGATGAAACCAAGGTGAAATGAATAAAAATGTACGGTTTGAAACGTTCCCCGGTTGTACTGGGATATTCGACTCTCTTCACGTTTCCCCCAGTATAGAAGCGTGAGGTTAGGCCGTTTGTCCAGCGTGTGTATGGCCTGAAAACAGCTTTCTTCTCGCAGTGCATGTGAAAGTAATTGTAGATGGACTGTTACCTACTTATCCTGCACTCTGAATCAATTTTTCTGTTTGATATGATTTGCTGAAGTTAAGGTATCAGCCATGTCAGGACTTGTGATTTTCAGCATTAGACGTAAAATGTCCAGTGAGATATTCACGGTTTTTGATTCCCCACGTCATTTCTCATCACCGCCACTACCCACCCCCACATGCCACGTGAGGTTTTTTCATAGTTGATTGGTTGTTTGGTGGTTAAACATCTTATTGAAAGTCTCTACAAAAACTCGCACTGGTCACATTTCCTCAGCTTCATTTTTTTTTTGTTAGGTACCAGTGTCTATTATCGTGAAACGAGCCAGACTACCGTGGACTGCTGATGCTGCTTAAAGGGCTGGAAAGGTACGGCCTGTAGTCTGGGGAACCCTGGTCTAGCTCTTAACACACAAGAGCTCGGTATGTGAGCTGATCACACACCTCAGTTCAACCGCAGTTGGAATGGAAGTTCGGTGAATAGGAATCACTCGGCCGATTCATCTCGTGGGTTGGGATGAGGTGGCTGTCCGAGCAAAATGGCCATCGTGAGATGGCTTCTCACAGGCCTTCCACACAGGGGAGTCTGCTCTAGGACCCTCAGCCATCGTTCCGTTGTGGTCTCCTCGAAACTGTGTTGTCCCTCTGTCAGCAGTCCTGGAAGAACTTGGCCCCATAAGAGCTCAGTACGATGAAACAAGCTCTGTTCATAAATGCTGACTGTTTCTGACCTACTCTGCTCATCTATCAGTATCTGTTCTAGTGGTGGGACAATGAGGCTTGAAAGCCTGTGGTGGGTGGGTCCGATAGCCAGTGTTGATGGGTAGCTCAAGATGCTCCCACCCACCACGGGATTTAGAGCCTCGTTTTTCTCATCACTACTCGCCGTCCACCTGCTTTGTAAGGCCAGGCCCACTTTGGTCTGTCTCTAGCTGCTGTGTAGGAGGGACCTGTCTCACATCTTGTGTCTGTAATCCTCCCTGGGGAGCATTGCCACGCAGACTCATCGTTAGGCCCGCAGTGGGTTGGGTTACCATGGCATCCTTCCTCCCCCGTCCATATTGCTCAGAAGATGGATGATGATTAGTTCCGTAGGATCTGAACCTTTAAAGAATGTGGTTGTGTATGCCTGCTAACTGTTGTCATCTCGTCAGTAATAGCTCATTCATTTGTATATGGCACATTGGCGGAGTGCTTCGCATTGTTGCCTCACTTCCAGGGCTGGGGTTTCCAATCCCAGCTCTGCTCTGGGTGTGAGTCCAAAGATATGGAGTTAGGCTAATTGGCATCTCTAAATTGGCCATAACGTGTGGGGGCGTGACCCCATTCTGGGTGTACTGGTGTCCTGTGCTCCCTGAGATCTCTATGCAGCAGGCCTCCCTGCAATGATGGTTGGTGGAACGAAGTGTGACAGGCACAGAAGATCAGGGTGTCTAAATCCAGGGAGGACTGGTGACGGGAAGCGGCCTGCTTCACCCGCGGAGGTGTCACTCTGCTATGTGCTGCACACCGTCACAGATTTCCACCTGTATGATACGAGGAACTGCTCCAGAACCTGCAAAGGCCTCCATTCCATCGTGTGTGGCTCTTGTAGGACATGGGCCCTCTAGTCCCTCAGAGAGCTGGCTCTTTATGGAAAGCGATCCTTATTTGCTTTCTGTGTACCTGTGGGCTCTTCCCTCAGCACGTACAGAGAATGCTGACCTGTTATAAAACGTAAATCCAGAGACGAGGCTGAGGAGGTGCAGAGTCTCTCGTACTGAACTGCCTCTGTCTGACTTTTTAAAATACTTTTCTGACAACACAGAAGCTATCTTTCACGATGATATGACAGAGTAACTCATTAAGATATCCGTATGTACGCAATGTGTCATCTTAACGTGTTACCTGCTTTTGAACGCTCCTCCTAAGCGTTAAGCTGTCCTCTTGTTGATACGGGGGCTCAGGCTCCTCTGCCTCTGTACTGCTGTTCCACTTCTTTCCCGAATATTGAAGTAGTGTTGACATCTCGGGATGCAGGAAAGCAGTCGGCACATCCTGCCTTTCGGCCTCCTCCTCTGGCATCGAGCAGAACACCCTGTTTTTTATGGTCTCCTGCAAGCGGACACTGGCCAGGTTTGAATAGCTGTGTAAAGTTTCCCGTGCGTGTTTACAGTGAGTTCAGCGTCTTATTTGCGTGCAGGACAAGTCTGTCAAAAAAGCTGCTATATTCAGGTATCGAGACATGCTCGTCTCCCTCTTTTCGTGCCGATACTGAATTTGGATCGATTCTGTTGTTTTTTTTTTTTTTTTTAAATCCGTAAAGATGTGCCATAGTGTAGTGTAGCTTTTTGTTGGTGAGTCGTGTTGGCGTGTGTGTGTGTGTGTGTGTGTGGGTGGCTGCTGTGTTTTCTCAGGCTCCGTCACGCTGTCATCTGAGCGCCGTGTGCCCTACGCATGCTTGTGGTCACCTCAGCCCAGGCTGTGGTATTCTGTCCGGCCTGTGCCGTTGTTTGGGGCTGCTTCCTCTTTACGGGCAACAGCAGGCTTTCGAAAGGTCTGCCCAACACCTGATCCCTCTTACCCATGAATTCCTGTGTATTTTAATAGGAGTGGCTCAATACCACTTCGTCCATCTTCGATACGATAGTGATATGACCTGAAAAATCCGTCCGTGACGCCTGATCAGATAGGTCTGCTTGTTAAAGAACCAGGAGTGTGCGATCGCTCCTGTATTTCGACTGACCTTTGAGTTTGCCCTTCAACCTCGGGGTATCCTTCAAAAACTTCATTTTTAACTTTTGCTACTTTTAGAACACCAAAATGTTTTTTTTTGATGCTTTTCTCACGGCGAGGAGACGTGCATTTGCTCACAAAAAGCGCTTGCCTCCCCCCCCCCCCAAGATCTCACTTTTTATCAAAAATGAAACATTAATTTTCACTGCAGTGAGGTTGACACATATGCGGTAGTGTAATTTTTTTTTTTTATGTTTGAACCCCCTAGCTAACACCACTGTCTGTTTTTACTAAGGTTCATGCTAATGTGTTTTCTTTTAACAACACAGACATTAGTCCCCATTTTCACCTTTAGTCCCCAGCAGCCTGGCGTTTTTACAGAGGTTTTTGAAAATGCTCTCCAGGGCTGTGTATTTCTGAAAATGCTGTGTCCGTGTCGCAGTGTGGATTGGTGAAAACAAAGAGCTTTGAAAACACAGATTCTTTCTGGCGCCCTGATTTTTTGGTGCTGGTTATGTGGCCCTCTCTGATTGGGTCCTGCTCATTACAGGAAAATCTTAAGCGTTTTTGTAAACTAGGTGAAAGCACTAATGTGGATGGAGATCATTTTCCTTTCAAATGCTTTTTTTAAATGAAATCGTAGTCGTGTGGAAGTCAGAAAAATGTAATCCCATAAATGTTTGGGGTAAATTTCATGGTTTGTGAGCCTTTAATTGGTTAGCTACCAAACACACACACACACACACACACAGAGTAAGTTTTCTGAGTATTGGTATTAACTTTAGATCGGCTACCGGCTAAAAAAATAGTGTTTTTAGTTAGTATCGATACTGGTACTGAATAGCAGATCGGCATATCACTAGTGTTTAATGTCCTCTAGTGATCCAGCGTTTTGTCACCTTGCATGGCTTTGTGCAGCTAATCTCTTAGGAGGTGATGAAGTTGTGAGAATGGCGTCTGGAAACAGATTCAGCGTACAAAGTGATTGACTGGCTACGTGCAGTCACTCCCAGGGGAATTCAGACAGTCACACACGTGTGCTGCTCTGGTGGATTGTCTCCCAGTATGGTGTCATTCTAAACGTGTGTCAGATGTACGCACCTCTTTTCCCTGAAGGGCCCCTTTATGGCCCCTCTGTTGTGCTCCCGACTAGCTGGTCAGTTTTGTTGCAGTAACCAAGTGTACGCTGGTTTACACAGAGGTCACATTTCCTTGTGAGGAATAGATCTCTATCTGGAATGGTTCCCGAGCTCCCAGACAAACCAAGCTTTGGGGGGAGATGCTGTTGCATCACATTACATCAGCACTGTAAAATTCTTCCTCATTTTCTGTCCCAACTGGGGCTGCCAGAATGTACGGAACAAGCTGAAACAGACGGCCTCGTGTTTCAGAGCGGATGCGTCTTTGGTTCTCCCTCGAACCCGTGACTCTCAAACTGTGAGCTTTCTCCTCCCGTTTGTAGTCAGCCAGCGTGATGCAGTGACAACCCATCGTTCCCACGGAGAACATTTGGAGCAAAGGGCGACTTCTGCTATGACATCATTGTGGTTTACTGCTGATGTTGTCCCGCTTTTAATAACTCGGCATTGCGGGTCAGCCTGTATTCTTCCTGGTGTGTCCCCACCCCCCCGCAGGCCTACGAGCTGTCCACGCTGACTGGTACCCAGGTCCTGCTGCTGGTGGCCAGCGAGACGGGTCACGTGTACACGTTTGCCACACGCAAACTGCAGCCCATGATCACCAGCGAGACCGGCAAGGCCCTCATCCAGACGTGCCTCAACTCGCCCGACTCGCCGCCCCGCTCTGACCCGTCCACTGACCAGCGCATGAGTGCCACCGGCTTCGAGGAGACGGACCTCACCTACCAGGTGTCTGAGTCGGACAGCTGCGGGGAGACCAAGGTAAGGCTCAGGTCCTCGTCTACCCCCCCCCACACACACACACTTTGTTGTGAGGCTTTTTCCCTCAGCTTCTGCCCCCTCATGTCGTGAGTGTTGCATGGCAGCTGAGCTCCCAGCACCCCAGAAAGCCCTCCCTCCATGAAGGGTTTGAGAAGAGAGACAAGGTCCCATTTTGATGCTTTTCCTCCCTGTGGCTCGTATGTAACTGCCATGGATTAGATGTTTTTATTTATTATAAAATGTATTATTGAAACAACACAGTGAATAACTGTGACTTTCGCCAGAAGCTGTATGATGATTGATGGATGTTCAGGCAGAGCTGCAGGCCCCATAGTGTTTATGGGCATGAGCCTGTAACTCGGACTGTGATTCTGGGCCTAATTCTGTGTTTAAAGAAATGATCAGCGATGCCTTCAGGGCTTTGGGCAAATGGGAATCCTCATCAAAACGATGGTCCACATGTTAGCTTTGTGGGATACCCTGTCAGACAATTTATCAGCGACGGACCCCCGGTTTTCTTTGGTTGTAATTGTAGTGTCCCGTGGATGCCGATGCCCTGCATGCCGTTCAATCTTTTATTAAAGAGGGTCGTCTCAAACTATGGGGCTTTGAGTCACAGTCGGTTTTCTGTTAGCCCCACCTTAATATGGATGTCCTCGGGCGTTTCCTTAGACGCCAGCAAGTTTCGTACTCAAAGAAAAACACAATTCCTAGCTTGATTTTCATCTTTTTGCATTATTGCCTCTTGCTGCTCTCTTCTTGAGCGAAAGTCAGGAATCGACGCTCTACTTGCATGCCTGCTGCCTTGTGGATCTCTGGGTGGAGCCAAGACGATGAGGAACCACATTTGGCCGAGGAGAGGGAGACCTAATGTAGGGTGTTACCAGTGTACTACTGCCTGTGGCCACTGTACTTGTGTGTGTTTTCCCTTGTTCTGTTGTGTTATCAGGCTCCATGCATTTGGGGCTTCCAGGTCTTGCCATGCGGGCTGATGCGTGCAGCTCACACCTGCACTGGAAGTCGCCTTTATATTTTAAATGTTATGTACAGTACAGTATTACCGGTTTCCTGCAGGCAGATTATCAGCCGTGTCTGAGGTCGTGCCACTTCAATGGCTGTATTCAGACGGACCCAGCTGTCACCGTGCCATCGGTGGGCATCGGCCGGCTGCTCGGGTTACCTTGCCGCTCGGCTGTGTGCACCTCGGGAGTAAAGGCACGCCTAGCCCCGGGAGCCCTAACATGCCCATCGTGCTGCTTGTGAGCGTTGCAGGGATGCTCACCGCTTTCCCCTGGCTGCATTTCTCCTCTTTTCCAGCGGCTGAACGGCTGGCTTTATTTTCACTTTTAAAGTCCACTAATTAGCTGGCTCAGGCATGCAGGTACTCGACCGGCGGGTCGGGCTTAAAACCCTGCTAGTGCTCTCCCCACCTCACCTCCATGTATACGTGTGATCTGCAAGGCTCTAACCTCGAACCCACGATTTCCGTTCACCCTGCTGTCTCCAGTCTAGTCTTCCAGGGCCCCTCTCTTTGTTCGACACTCGCTTTGCCCCCCACACTCGCGGCCAGTTTTGCTGTCCTTTCTAGGAACACCCACCCCGCCTGCAGACCCGGGTTCCCGCACTGTGTGCCTCATCTATCTGAAGTGATGGCACAGAGAGTTCGCCTACCCCGAGGCAGACCTAGGCAGCCTTGCTCATTGATAAAAATGAGTCTGCCTCTGTGCCCATATATGGTATGGTTTCCCTGCCTAGTCTCTTGGCCGGGCCGCTCACATTCCTTATAAGCTGCAGCTGTCTCTGTCTTTGGCTTCCCGTGATAGGGCTTTTCAAACCCCCGCCCCCCTTCTTTTTCATCTATGTGGCCTGTATAGTGATGTGGGGGGAGGTAGTAAGGTGATGGGGGGGTGGGTATTAGGAGGGCCAAATGGAATGGAAACATTCGGCGGACGTGTCCTCCGATCATTCGTCATTGAACTCCGGTTGTGCCAGATGGACCGACAGCTGTGTGGGGGAAGGTTCTGGATCTTCTGTAAACATCTGAAGATGCACTTGGCGAGGAGGCGGGTCTTGCCGTTAGCGGTGTCACACGCCAAATCTCCGGAACGGTCCTGATGGGTCACTCTCTCCTCCCTCCGCTTTCATCTGCTATGGACCTTTTGTACTTGATTTAAAAAACCAAAGCACGGAGATTCCTGTGGGGCACTAGATTAAAAGCTCGCTGAGGATGGAGAGCCTGATCCTAAGCGTCGAGATACCGTGTTAAAGCTCAGCTGCTGAATCTCGTTTGTTGTTGGACGTAAAGGGGCCCATTCCAGTGTGGCCGTCGAGGCAGGAAATGCCTTTAAGGCGAGGCATTCTGACATCCCGTGGTTCCCGCCATGAGGCGTCTGTCAGTGTCACTTCCTTTTGGCCTTACCACTAGCTCTGATGGTCTTTTAATTACTTCCCCCTCTAGTGAAGCATGTCCGTCATGTCAGCATCATGATTGTTCCAGATGCCCCCCATTGAGCTTTGGTAGTACCGGCGGGCGCTAATTTATCTCCTGGCCAGTTGCTCGGTGGGGGGTGCTGATTTGACAGTTTGATTCAACCCCCCCCACACACACACACACACACACTCAGCCATAGTTGGGTTTAACATGTTGGATAAGAATTAATTGTTTAAGAGCTGTCAAAACCTGGAAGCAAGCCAGGTCCCCCCCATCCATCTCAGGGCCGGTCCTCAGCCATAATTTGTGGCTCCAGAAACCCACAGCCCTGATTAATTGAGGGGGGGAGCTGCTGAACCCAGTGTACCCTACAGAGTGTACAACAGTGTACACCTTATTTCTCCGGGTATCATCCTTTAGTTGTGGATGAGCGGGAAACAGGAAACGATCTGGCTGATTTCACGATCGCGGCAGCCAAGCTATGGTGGCCTTGTCTCTTGAGATGATGCAGAGGATTTTGAATGTGCCAAGTAATGCTGGGGATTATGGGCAGCCAGATGAATTTTAGAATTGCGTTGTGCTGAACTTGGGAGATGAGAGCCTGGTACTCGCCTTTCTGTACGCGTTCTTGCGACTCTGCAGAACACCGAGACTGTATGTGTTTGTCTGAATTTGTGTTTAGCTATTTTCCAGATGTTGTGCCCTCTTGCATTCCAGCGGGGGTCACGGGACAATCCCCTGTACACTGGGAATTTTAAATCATTTAACTTCCTTTGAAATCTCGAGGGACCTCTTCTAATGGTTGTCACTAAGGCACTTTGCCGATTGTGCTTTGATTTAATCTCAAGACAGTGCCTGTTGCACTTTCGAAAACGTTTCCACGTGAAGTCCTGGAAGCTTCCCACAGTGGAACAGAGCAAGCCTTAAAGGTCTACTAGCTCACTGGTTGTGGAGTCTTCTGTACGTTTGAGAACCCTCCAGGGCAGTGGGTTGGCCCCGTTCAGCCAGGGGCCCCACGAGGACAACGGAGCAAAGCCTCATAAAAGTGACCATCTCTGGAAAGGATGGGGAGAAAGTCATTCATGTAAAGTTGTTTCTCGGTTCATAGTAAAGATGGTCTTTATATTTCATCAAGCTTCCTAGCAGTGATTCCTCTCCTGGGAAATCAATACAAGCACTACTGGTTCTTGTCGTGAAACCATGTCGGAATGTCTTTCCATACCAGAGTGAGAATGCTGGCACTGAATCAAGCTTCAAAATCCGTGGTGGGTGGGAGCATCCCGAACTAACCAATCACCGCTGGCTATGGCACTCACCCACCCCGGGTTTTGAAGCCTCAGATGTCCCATCGCTGTGGTAAGCCTGCTGTTAGAGGCTTTTGGTTTCTTTTAGGTTGGTCTTTGGTGAGCCTTTCCTTTTGCTTGGTATTGGAGGTTTCTTAGTGGAATTGACTATTTTTTCTTAACTTTTTCCATTCCATTAGTTTTGAAGTTAAATACGAACACTGAGTGTCCCCCAGAAGGCCGGAGGTTTTCGTGTTTGCTGGTGACTGTTAGTGCTGGTAAAAATAAGTGCCAGCCCAAGTCTCGCACACTTTTGTGGGACGCTGGTCCCCGGGGGTGGCCCACGACTCCCTGAAAACAAGGTGTGTTGTCACTTTAAACAGCCGGAGCGCTGTGCCGGGGTGACGGCTGAGTGTCATTGACATAATGGAAAGTCACTTTGCGGCGATATGTATCCTTATCACAAGGCTGTGCCTAAATTGGGCTGTGGAAAAGGGGGGGTGGGGGGTGTATAGAGGAGAAATAAGCCATACGACATGTGGGCAAGGCAAACCCCCCCCCCCCCCCCCCCCCCCCCCCCCCCCCCCCCCCCCCCCCCCCCCCCCGCCCCCCGCGGCCGGGG
>JAACJT020000035.1:13182254-13195437 GCA_009936485.2 Gymnarchus niloticus
ACACTTCTGTTAACCCCCCCCCCCCAAAAAAAAAGGACCCACACAAACACCAAAACCCCCCCCTGGCCCCCCCACCCCCCCCACCTCTATCCAACCCCACCCCCCCCCCCACATTTCACACCCCCCCCCCCCCCCCAGTGCTGTCCCCATTTGCTGTATGCAGCCCCACTTCTCAGGCACAAAAAGCGGGGGCCAGCTGTTCGAGTAACAGCTGGATGAGAGCCTCATTGTTCTTCAAGAATGACCCTGGGGGCTGTCAGCGTAGACCCCTGCCTGGATCGCTGCCCCCTGCGTTCAGACCCACCTAAAGGCATCCGGTCGTGGGCATAATCTGGCTGGATTGTTGAACCTTTCTTTGGGAGCCAAACGGCTGTGTGTGGCTCCAGCGATCAGGCCTCGCGTGATGGGGACTGGAATGACGCTCAAAAATGGCGGTAGACCGGCGATCGCTCCTGGTGCCACCTGACTCCGCACTCACGCTGGTACCTGTGCGGCTCATGAGGTATTGGTATGAATGGTCACTTCGAGATTATCAGCTGGTACAGTAGTACAGTGCTGGATGTTTGTTGTCATGGAAACTTTTGATTATGAAAGAACACGCGGTTAGGTTTCTGAGGTAATTGACACGGCTTGCATGCGGGGAGCTGGGATGGTTTGGATGAATTCGGTCGCCCTGTTCGTACATGTGTGGTTTCATGGCGCTACACAGCTGTGCACTCTGGAAAATGAACACCCTTTCACCTTTTGTCATTGTTTTCTTCCCTGCCACCTGCTCTCCTCTCAGCACTTGCTGTAGAAGCTCTTCCAGGACCTCACATTGTAACTCCACCCATTCCATGCGAATCCTTTGCTAATCACCGCGTAATAAATTGCACCTCTGTCACCCCCTCGCAGGACCCCCAGAAGCCCACCTTCACGGTGGCCAGCCTGCCCTCAGCCGCTTCGGCCGCCTCCACCGGCAGCACTTCCTCCCCCATGCAGGGCGGCGCAGGCGGGGGCAGCCCCCCCTTCCCCATCACCACCTGCTGGCCCATCTCCGTGAACGCCAGCACCAACAGTGTGGCCAGTGCCAACGGCGCCGTGCTCAAGGCGCCCGCCACAGCTGGTGGTGTCATGCAGCTGCCCAGCGGCTTTACCCTGATGTCGAGTAAGCGTGGGCGACCACCAGGGGGCGGGGTGGCACGCATTTTTCGACATTTGTGAAAATCTTCGCCTGATCACACCATGGAAATGTGTGCCACTTTACAGAGGGAACGCCTCATTTCAATGTAATATTTTATTCAGAGCCTGAGTGCTGAAATTAGCCAATTTAAGCTTCCGGATTACCTGACGCACTCTCGTGCAGAGCAGTTGGGAATCCTGGCCACAGTCCGGGTAGAACTGAAGTCACATTAACTTTCTCGCTGCCAGGCTGCTCCAGAGTAGTGTTTTTTTGAAGAATGTCTAATCACTCAACAACATCTAGAGCTCTCTTACGTGGAAGGATGGAAGCCGTTAAAATCTGGAAAACCCAACAGTGGCATGGGGTTGATGGGCCTGAAAGAATGTGGCGGAGGATGGAAAGTGCAGACCGAGTCAACCTGATCCACCCCGAGCTGGGTAGACGTGAAGGAGGGGTTCATAGGGCCTAAGACTCCTGAGAACCCCTGAAAAGTCTTGAAGACTCCTTAAGAGGTCCACCAAGAAGAAAGGCTGAGCTGCTGGCCATCTCTGTAAAACCTCCCTGGAAGATTTGGGGCCCAGCATGACCGGAGGGGGTCATCATCTCCGTCCCCTTGTCACATCCTCTGTTCGGACCCGAGTTCAGTGATTGGGCCATCCTCACGAGCAGGCTCATCCTCGACGTGAATCACCCTCCCCTGCAGGTGCATCACATGACTTAGTGAAGCCCGCAGGATAAGTCGTGGTTGACCAGCAGTGTGTAACCCTCCCGAATAATCGGGGTCATCGTGTGGCAAAGGCAGGAGACCTGTGGAACGTGGCTGGCTGTTCCCACATCAATTCACCAGAAAGCCCCGAACACTGGAGAGCGAGGAGGGCAGCAGGACCCCGAACACTGGGGAACGAGAAGGGCGGGGGAGGACCCCGAACACTGGGGAGCGAGGAGGGCAGCAGGACCCCGAACACTGGGGAACGAGGAGGGCGGGGGAGGACCCCGAACACTGGGGAACGAGGAGGGGGGAGGACATTTCTGTCAACTCTACGCTTATCTAGCAGGATGAAGACTTAAAGGATGGTGCTGGCAGCAAGCAGTTTGTGTGAAGACCTGCAGGATGTTGCCGAGTCGCAGCCTTTCTGTTGACTCACAAGCGGAGAGATGAGCTCAGGACGATGATGTGGTTTCTTGGGAAAAAGCTCGGTGCCTCCGGGTACAGGCAGTTCTCGGGCACATGATGTCATCTGTTTAAGATGTGTGGCGTTACATTCAAGCCCTTCTAGAAAGATAGTAGCTGTATTTTTAACCCCAGCCCTCGGAGTTTTGTTTTTTACACGATGTCGGTGTAAACAGCAGCCCCAATTCTCAGGCTCTCCTGACCGTGCCGTTCGAACCTGTCCAGTTCTGATGTGGTCTGGAGGTGTTCCTGAACCACGTTTCTCACCCACCCTAACGCTGTGGAACCTGATGGGTCAAACCCAGCCCCAGCTTTGACCACGGTGTCTCTCATCACTGGGTAAACGGAACGGTGTGGGGCCGCGTCCGGACTGCCTCCCGTAATGGTATATTTCAAGTTCTACAAACAGCCAGTGTGATGGGTCAAGCAGCTGCCCGCCTGTCCTTGGTGCTAAGAGACCTCTTATTGCTCACTCATGATGACACTCGTGTCTGTCCATAGGTATGCCCCTCCCACCTGGCACACCCACCATTCCGTTCGGTCAACTACAGCCCCATTCGCTGACCATCCAGGGCCAGCAAGGTCCGGCCATCTCTGCCGCCGCCTCCGCCACCGCCACGACGGTGCCCCCCCAGACACAGCAAGCCCAGCAGGCCGTCTTCCGCTTCCCTGCTGCCGTTTCACTCACAGGTCAGTGTCTTGGGGGTGTGGCCTATACTGTGGGGGTGTGGTTTGACTCTGTTGTGGGTGTGGTTTGTAGTTGAGTCCGGAAAGGTGCGAGTCATAACGGCAGGTGGTCAGATGGTGAAGGATAACTGAGACGGTATGGAGAGAATTCCGATGGAGAGGAGTGAAGCCAGTCTGTGACGACCTGTGTCTCTGCCATTGTCACGAGACTGGAGCACTTGTGGTCTACACAGCAGGCCTTTCTCACACTGTTTCACTGGTCTGGATGCTTCTTTCAGTGCAGCAATCTTAAATGCCCAAAATGTTCCTCCTACACACTACAATAGTCTGACCCACACTACTTCAGGTGGCCTGATGCATGGAGACATTTCCGTTCACAAACCTGTGGCTGGTAGATCAGTGATCTTTTAGAGGTTTCATGTTAACTTGCACCAGAAATTCCTGTCTGCAGTCTTTGGTAGGTGTTGGTGAGTATTCTGGGGAGTGGTGGTCTCACAGCTGGTGTCCGGAGAGGTGTCTGTCAATGCTTTATCGTTAAGTGAAAGTGTCATGACGTGCTCTGATTCTGCAGGAAAGCCTTTCTGACGCTACCAGACCTCTCAGCCTCAGTCGTCCTGGTACGGGGTGAATGCAGGACCACAGAACTGTAAAAAGTGCAGTAGGGGCGGAGTCTGGCTCTGCCCGTGTCCAGAAGGTTCCCATGGCTGGCAAAGTGACCTCGAGAATATGCCTGTAATGGGTGGTTCACTCTGGCTCGGACCTGGGAGACTCCCACCCCCCTAGCTGAGAGGGGTGGAGCCATCGGGGCCCCTCGCAGGCTGGCGAATGACCACTGGATATGGGCGGGGCTTCTCTCTCCACAGGGGGAGCGATGGCTCAGCCCCTGCAGACCATCCAGGTGCATCCCACCTCGCAGCAGAACTCAGCAGCGCCTTCCGAGAGCAGCCCAGAGATGTCCCAGGCCACCAGCAGCTCCACAGGTAACGGCACTGGGGTCCGGCACCCCGTCTGCCGGGACCCATCTGGCTCGTGGTTTTGTTTGATGTGTTTGTTTCTCAGCTTTTCCCGTTAGCCATGCTGGCGTCCGGCGGGGTTACGCCATTCCCGTTACGCACAGTGAGGCGGCCTGAGCGCTGCATCGGGGATCATGTCTGTAGCTGTCGGTCTGAGCTGGGGGTCGGACGGGTTTCCTCCCAAAATCCACGATTTTCATAAAACTGAAAGAAACTCGAGCCTCTAAGTCTGCTGTGTGAAAGCATGCTGCTGTAGGCCTGGGTGTAAATAAAACATTTACACGCTGCCAGTGCTGTGGTCTCAGTACAGTCTGACAAAGAACTGCTTTTTTCCATTTGGCTGAGGTGCTTTCCCTGTGTTCTCTGGGCGCAGTGCTCGTTCAAGGGTGCTCATCCTAGGCATCCTCAATTTGTCTGTTTTCATATAGTGCCTTTCACAACACGCTTGCCCCAAAGTACGGGAGTGTGTCGTAATTGCATCATTGCTTGGGAAAAGGAAAAGGCCGCATGATAACAGGAGATTAAACAAAACCTCCTCAGCGTGGCGTGACCGTAGGACACCGGTGATGGCAAAGGATGCTGTGTGACGCTCGGGACTCCTGTCACACACAAATGCATTTTTCCTACGCAAACCTTAAATCCCAACTGGTCACGTGAGCAACTTTCTCTTATACATTGTTGCTGCAGTATTAAGTATTAATGCTAAATTTATTCCCTGTTAATGTTGGAAATAGATGGTTTTGAAGGGAGGCAAGGTGGGCAGCACTGTTGGGGTTCGAATCCCACTTGTGTTCTGTACAAGTTCATTTGTTCTTCCTGTTTGTTTTTTTTTGTTACAATCCAAAAGCAGTACCCTGATTTGCCCAGTTTAAGCGTATGGGACCGGCATCCCATGCATGGTGAAACCCAGCCTTGTTCCCTCCAGGCCCAGCGTCAGTCTGATGGATGGATGGATGGATGATTTTCATTGGCTGAATGGCTCACTGTGTCAGTGTAGCCTTCTGAAGCGTAACCGTGTGCTGTCTGGTGACTCTGAAGGCACGTCGGCCAAGTATGGTGGTCTCACTTTGGGGGGGCAGCCCAGGGATTTACTGGCTTGATTTCAACCCGTGAAGTTGTCTCTGGGTTTACTTTGGCAGCACTGGACTCGTGCTAGACTGCTTTCCCGTCCAGCCTTTGTCGCTCTATCGGTTCTCTTCTCATGCGTGAAGGTGCTGAGCACGGGTCCCTTTTTGACCTGGGAAAGATGCAGAGACGTAGTGAAGTTCCTTACTGGGGTTATCTTTTTTTTTTTTTTTTTTTTTTTTTTTTTAAGCTTTGGAAAAAACCTGTGTTTACAGTGGGCATTTTATTGTACACAGCAGTACGTTCAGCTTGCTAATCCCTGTGCCAGGAACTGAAAGTGATTAAGCACCTTGAGCTAGAGATTGCTGCCCTCTGCTGGAGCAAAAGCATCAGGCGCACAGCTAATAAGCAGCGTTACACTGCCACCTAGAGGACAACTGCAAACACTGACTGTGTGGCATGTCGTTCTTATTGGTTTGATGTGCTGGTGGTTAATACCACCTGTATTATTAACGGTGTAGACCAGTCTGTCAGTCTCTCATAACTGTCACGTTAATTTCTTTGTTTTGGTTTATGCTTAAAAATGAATAACATTGAGAATGAGCGTGCCGGTGGAATGCAGAAGTTTCGGCATCAGAAGACAAACTAACCTAGCACACTGTCGTGTTGTTCAGTGAGCCTCCCGGCTGCCATCGTCACCTCCTCAGTGCCCACCTCTGTGACTGGTCACATGATGTATCCCAGCCCCCACACGGTGATGTACGCTTCCTCGCCCGCACTGGCTGACGGCGGCCTGGCCGTACTGAACGCCTTCTCCCAGGCGCCACCCACCGTGCAGGCATCCCACGCCCAGGCCCAGGATCCAGGTGAAGATGACCTCATTGCCGGTGTTGTCTGTCTCAGTCCACCCCCCCCCATTTTTTACATTTGTTGTGACCCCCCCAGGTGCCATACCCCAGGTGTTCCTGACTGCCCCCACTGGAGCAGTGCAGATCCCCGTCTCTGCAGTGCAGCTACATCCGGTGAGTTCCACCCGATGCTCCACCTGTTAAAGGCACTGTCTGGTTGTGATGGACTTCTCTGGGGGAGGCTCTGCGTGTGCTCCTGACGGGTGCCTCCATCTGCTCTGACTCGGAGTCCCTCTCCTTGGTCTGCGTCTCTGCTGTGAGTCGCAGTATCGGGCCACTCCTGAGAACCGTCACCTTGGAGAGGGGTGACACTCTTTTACAATTCAGTTTGAGAGGTACATGAAAACACATTGACGTTACACTCTAGCAGACACTTTCGTCCGAAGCGCCGTTCATCGAGCCAGATACAGCTGTTGATGTCTAGGTGTAGCTAGGCTGAGCTTCCAGTGGGGGATCAGCAACGAGTACGAGGTCATGCTGGAGGAAGAGCTGAGCAACACCGCTGACCACAAGACAAAAGCTGAGGGAGCTTTCGGGTCAAGCACTATGACCATGGTCTTAGAAGATAAGTGTAAAATGTGAGAGAATAGACCAGGGATGGTCAATGACTAGGGATGGTCAATGACCAGGGATGGTCAATGACTAGGGATGGTCAATGACCAGGGATGGTCAATGTGATGAATTTTCATATTTGAAGATTTGGAAACGTGAACATGCGGATATTCCATTAATTGCAAAAAATGGTCTTCTCAGCACATATGTCGAGGCGGACTGTGTTTACACACACTGAATAATCAATTTATTGAGAATAAAGTGATTGACAAAATCAGTAACCTGATTAAGGTGTTTACATGTGTTTTTAATAACCTGATTACTGCTGTAACTGGGTTATTGGAGGATGATTTTAAGTGGTCAGGAAGGGATGACTTTGAAGTATAGAAAAGTGTACTTAACACGATTTTAATGATCGGTGCAATTTATTGAAAAATTTAAACAACGGTACATCAGAATTTAAACATGTACTAAACAAAAGCACATTAAAAATCAGAAGATGAGTTTGCGATCAGTTCTGATATTTTTCCCGCTCATGTTTTCAAGGTGCACGAGTGAGCACGGTCCTACCCAGTCGCTTGTGTTCGTCTCTTGATTCGGGAGACTTTGCAGGATGCTATATGAATGAGCATAGTACATGTTGAATTGTGAAAGTAAAACTTAGCACTGAAGATCAGTTGCTTTCTCTTTCAAAATACTGCCAAATCAGACTTTCTTTTTCCGACCACATTCTTCACTTGCATCCTGCTTTGTGACACGAATTAAATACTCGGACGGTAAGTTAAGTATTTTAATATTGGTACCCGTCTATTCGATATCCGCGAACATCCCTGTCAGTGACGCAGAAGGTCGGGGGTTAGATGGGGTAGTAGAGGTCTTCCTGGAAGAGATGGGTCTTCAGTCATTTCCTGAAGTTTGAGAGGGAATCTGCTGACTGGATGTGGATGGGTATCTCATTCCAGCATTAAAGCACCACACATGAGAAAGGCCTAGAGTGAGACGGCTGCTTGATCGAAGAGGGCGAGGCGGGACGCAGGTTTTGGGTAGATGCTCAGTGTAAGTAGGTGCCAGCCCACTTAAAGGTGTAAAGCAGCACTTTGACGTCCACACCTTTCGGGACCAGTGAAGGGAGATGAGGAGAGGTGTAACGCCTGACCGAACACCATACTTGCCTCCCGCGCTCACTTCTCCGCCTTCTTCCCTTCGCAGATGGTGATTGGCCAGCAGACTGGAGGCAGCGGGGGCGGCAGCAACCTTACGGAGCTGCAGGTCGTTAACCTGGACGCGGCTCACAATGCCAAGAGTGACTGACGACAGAGAGAGTCACTCCTCCCTTGGCACACGGGCTGGACAGTCTACAGACAGAGACTAACCTCTATTTATTGATGCCTTGTCACGGTCTTTTTCTACACACCTGTGTGTGTGTGTGTGTGTGTGTGTGTGTGTGTGTGTGTGTGTGTGTGTGTGTGTGTTTGTTTCTCTCTCTCTCTGAGTACGCCAGTAGATACTGGGATAAGAGCGACTTACACCACAGAGTGTTGACTTCTTCAGGCAGATATGCCTGATTTTCCTTTAATATCGCAGTGTTTCTTGCGATATGTACACACTGCAGTTGTTGCGGCTTCACATTTTAGCCAAAGAGGTGTTTATATGTGTGTCCTTATAGAATAAGAATGGGAACCAAGGTTGCACGCAAATGTAAATAATGTATTTTCTTTTTTTTTTTTTACCGAAGCAGGAATTAAAATATTGTTTGTTCAGTGGCACGTAGCTGTTCGCCGCGTACATGAGTAACACGAAGGCGGTACGGCAGGTGTGTGTGTGAACTGATACAATGTAGGATTTTACGACTGGAGATGCACTGCTAGATCTGGATAACTCTGCTTTCACTTTGACCTATGACTCACTGAAGACGATGAGCGGTGGCTTAACGGTCAGGTCAAAGTGCTTTTCTCGTGGGCCAGTTACTATAATGCTGACTGCTGGTATGCTCTCTGCAGTTCACAGATGGCCGCCAACATAGATGTGGACGCCCACTGAATAAAACGTACACCGTCGGTCATACTAGGCTAGCGTCACTGCGGCTCTGACATGGGCAGAGGCAGCCCTGAGCCCAGGAAGGCGTTTTAGTCCTGACTGTGACCCCACGAGCCATCTTAGACTGTTAAACCACCTGTGCGAAAGGGCACACGTATATTTTTTTAATATTGACGCTTGTCATTGGAGATGATCTGTTTTGGCTTTGATCATAGGGGTCGTGATAAGCTGTTCGGCTTGTACACGTGGTATGCAAAGATGGATGTATGCAGTATGTCTGGTGCAGAAGCAGTTATCATACGTAGAGGTTCTTCAAGCCCTGCCTGCTGATCCTCTCTCTGGATCATTATATAGGATGGACCAGAGAGGATCGAGGACAGGAGACTGGCAGGTTCTCCATACTCACTTGGTATGGTCAGCGCTGTTGGATCATGTGCTACAGGAGGTTGGGTGGAGCCTTTGGCAGAACTCCGGTCCATCCTTTCTCACAGCTACCAAAATGAGGGCTTCTTGGCCACGCAGGTGTGTGTGTGTGTGAGTCCTGTGTGGGAGTGGTTAGCTTAGTGGAGGTAACAATGACTGATGTAGCGTTGCTGTTTTGGCCTTTCAGCTCACGGGTGACATTGCGTCTACCTCTGGTTGGTCCAGCATCCTTAATCCTCTCAGTAGTCACGGTGACAGATGGTTGTTCATCGACGAGAAATGTGTGTAGATAACTGAAAGAGGAATCTCAACTGTAGTATGACTGTTCATTTCTGTACTTCCTCATGTTTGGGGAATGTTTCCTCTCCTGATATCCTCAGTTCACATGCTTGCATTTCAGTCCCCAGTCCATTCTGTTATAGACCCATGTGTGAGGGACATGTTCACTTAACCTTAAGGAGATTGACACATTTGTTGGTTTCTTAGCTTGTTGGCATTGCTCTCCGTGTTAAAGGATCGTCTGCCTTAACGTTGAAATGCTGACAGGTCAGGTGGCCACTACCCAGTAGGATCACTAGTGTCATGTTGCGTACTTGCAATGCATTCAACCATCAGCCTAAATTAGGGTGACGGGAGTCGGACCTGTGTATTCAGATGATTTCCGATTTTTGTTTCACTAATCAAAGGGGGAGAGGGTGTTTGGCCCTCTATCTGTGCCTCTTCCTCTTGATTCACCTCCCTTTTAAAGCTCTCCTTGGCACTCTTAAGTGGGCATTGCATGGAATGATTCCAAAACACTAAAGAGAGCAGCAGAGATGGTCGTGGCTGAATAACTCATTCAGAGGGTGTGAGGCATTAGGAATGTGAATGCACCAGATGAACCGTAAGGGAACCGAGGTCATAGTGGGCCCTACGTGAATCCTAAAAAGCAGGCAGTGCCATTTCCGTTCTTCTGCACGGAGAAGTCACCTCGTGCTTCATTTCAGGTACAACCATGAGAGTCTGGTCTTTATGTGTATAACTGTCCCTGTATGGGGACCCATACAACCAACTGTAGAAATGGATCTTTTAGATCGTTTTTATATATGTTGGACTCAGTATTTATGCATTTCAAGTGCTGTGGAAATGAGATGCTGCAGATATTCAAAATGTACATTTGAATTGCCCAGTTGGATGCCGTAGGCCCACGAGGTCCTGTTACCACAAACCACCACTTCAGGGTTCTCATTTCCTCTTGTATTTCATTCTAACCTATGGACCTTACATGCTGTACACTATGTGTAAGCATTAGCAGAAGACGATAATTTATATTTTGGGATATATACAGTAAATATGGCTTAAGCTGTCTATGCATTTTGGGACGAACGTTAGTTATTTTGAGGATTAACGGTTGCTTCTTTAAAGGTTCAACACGAGCAGTCGTGGCCTTCGGGACAGCCATTTCAACCCCCCCCCCCACAGCAGATACAGCACGAAGCTAAATTTACAACAGAATTAAATTGGAATGTCCACGATATGTATTATATGTGCTAAGAATATTTTTTTGTTTGTACTAACTTCCAGAGATTATCTGAGGAGTTAAAGTATGTAACACAGTAACTCTGTACAGAGCTTTGTTTTTTAATTAAAACAGTACAAAATACAACTGCTGAATATGTGTATCCTTATTTGAGTTGAAGTCTAAGCACAAATTTATACAAACTTTTAATCATACATGGATTGCCTGATTTCAGCTAAGTTCATAAAAACAAGCCTTCCAAAAGAACAAATTCTTACTTTGCCTGACCTCAGCATTCAATAAATTGTTGACATTCGTTGATTAGCTGTGGTCTAAATTAACGGTCTAAACCAGTGCTGTTTATTGCACAGCCTGGCCACCCCAAGAGACCAATATGGTGGCCCGCAAAGTAATGAGATGAAAAGACAAACTTGATTAGATCTAGGAGGCAGCTGGGGCTCGGTGCCCACCTGTTAGGCAAGTGTGGCCTTCTGCTAACAATCAGCGAAGAATCCTGGTCTGAAAAGTTCAGCTACTGTAACCTCGAACAATGGGAGAACGAATGGGAACAGGGCAAAATTGTAAATCCATTTAAATTTTTTTGTTAAATCAGTGGGTGTTCTATCACTACTGATTTTTGTTTTGAGTTTCAGAGACCGCATTCTGTCACGTGTAGCGCCTGACAGTGCAATGATTTTTGATGATGTGATGGTTTTCTCCATCTGTTTTCTATGACCGCAGTCACAGTGACCCCGCAACATTTTGGACTTGGAGTCTAGTGTGGTGCCAACAAGTTGCTGTTGTAGTTTTCATCTGTCTGTCTTGCATATTTATTTACTCTAGTACTGGATCACGGTGAGCCCGGAGCCTCTCGCAGGAACCACAGAGAACCATCCAAGAGACACCCGGGATTAGATGCCAGTCCATCGCAGGGCACACAATCACACACTGTGGGTAATTTGGAGACACTGAGGCTACATTCAAGCCTCATTGTTCAACTGAGTCCGATTTTTGGCTCAGATCAGATTTGCCTATCTTGACGGTTCACATTCATAAGTACAGGTGACCTGTACCTGATTGTAATGTGAATGCATCCGTCCTCCGAAGCGGCACGCATGCGCACATCGACACGTTTCAGCGCGAGTCGTCTGCATCACGGCCACCTTCGTTTCCGGCCGCGCTTTTCTCGCTCGATTTCGGCGGCCAGCTTCCCCATCCTCTCACTGACGGCTGATGGGTAAAAAAAAAAGAAGAAAAAAAAAAGCCACATGAATAACTATATGACCGTCCTCATTCATGTCGCATGGCCACGAATCGGACATGCGTTCTATGTAGGGCCACATATGAAAGTGACTCAAGTCTGATTTGAGAAGGTCGAACTTCTGTGTTCACACAACCCTGGAAAAGGAAAAAAAAAATTAGATTTGTGTCACATTAACGCAAAAAAAAAAATCGGATTTGAGTCACTTCAGCCATGTATTGTTAACGTAGCCTAATTGCATTGTTTCAGGCTGTAGGAGGCCAAGAATTTAATAACGATCCAGAATGCGTTAGGTCACAGCTCCCTGCTCCGTTAAATTTCCATTTTTAATAGGTTAAACATATTTCAACCTGTCTTTCCAGTACAAAGTTTAACCTGAACGTACTGGCCCATAAAGGGAGCCCTTGTTGCGTCATGACGTCGCCCGTCGATGACGTCACATGCGCGACACGCCCGCCCGCTCCTGTCTCGCTCTCTGTCCGCTGTTAGCTGCCGGATTAGCGTCGCCCGCCGCGTTTTCAGCTACGCTTCAGCTTTTTTTTTTTCCCTCCCCGCTCCTTCCCGTTCCCAACGCGATAGCCATGGCGACGGCCGCGGTACCTGTAAGAAAACGGCTCCTCAAAGACGAAGACATGACCAAAGTGGAGTTCGAGACCAGCGAAGAGGTGGACGTGACGCCGACGTTCGACACGATGGGCCTGCGCGAGGACCTGCTCCGGGGGATCTACGGCTACGGTGAGCCGCCTTAGCCTAGCCGCTTAGCCGGCTCCATAAACGGCCGAAATGTGAATTTGGCCGGCTTGTAGACTTGGCTGTGAAATTAGTTCAGGCTGGTGTGAGTTAAACGGCTCCTCCTCAGCGCGCGAGCTGGTTAGCGTCGAGGCTAACGATGCTAACGATGCTAAATGGCGTCTGAAGTGAGCCGCCGTTTCCTTTGCCTCGCAGGCTTCGAGAAGCCGTCGGCCATCCAGCAGCGAGCCATCAAACAGATCATCAAAGGCCGAGACGTGATCGCACAGTAAGGCGGCCATCGAAGGCCTGCAGCTGGAAATTGCGCTTCCCTGTTTGTGTTCCAGGGTGTTAACTATGGCGGCCGGTTCTTCATGCAGGTCTCAGTCCGGTACAGGAAAGACGGCCACCTTCTGTATTTCGGTGCTCCAGTGCCTGGACATTCAGGTGAGAGTGACGCGTTTACACTTTTAGGTCGCAGGGTCTAAAGGGTTTTAGGTCTCAGTTCATTAGATTGATGTTACATGTGCGGTGAGACGGGCTCCGATCCCGCATGTGCGGTGAGACGGGCTCCGATCCCGCACGTGCGGTGAGACGGGTTCATGTGCGGTGAGACGGGCTCCGATCCCGCACGTGCGGTGAGACGGGTTCATGTGCGGTGAGACGGGCTCCGATCC
>JAACJT020000035.1:13219162-13233521 GCA_009936485.2 Gymnarchus niloticus
ACGGGCATGAGAGACGGACCCCGCTACAGAGATTATTGGGGGGTCAGTCTCCCCCAGGGCATCCCGCACCTGTTTACGTGCATGAGAGACGGACCCCGCTACAGAGATTATTGGGGGTCAGTCTCCCCCAGGGCATCCCGCACCTGTTTACGGGTATGAGAGACGGACCCCGCTACAGAGATTATTGGGGGTCAGTCTCCCCCAGGGCATCCCGCACCTGTTTACGGGCATGAGAGACGGACCCCGCTACAGAGATTATTGGGGGGTCAGTCTCCCCCAGGGCATCCCGCACCTGTTTACAGGCATGAGAGACGGACCCACCTACAGAGATTATTGGAGGTCGCAAGAAACAAATAATTACTGGGTAGATTATAAACGGTCACAGACCCTTGAACACACGGCAGTATAAGAGCTCCACCCAGATCAGGTTAGTCGAGCGGCTCCCTGACCGCCGTGACCCGTTCAGGTTCGGGTCCCCAGGCTGTCACACGGCCGCCCCGACACACGGACCCCGGCTCCATTCGAACCATTCGGGCCCGGACGCCGAACACCGGCAAGGCGTCGAAGCGACTCAGACAGCTGGAGGCTATCAGACCGGCCGGGGAACCAGCAGGCAGACGAGCTCAGGACGAGGCCGAGAGGACGCCGGTCCGGGCTGGAGGAACGACAAGAGCGACACGCCGGCTTACCCGCGCCGAAGGTGGACCTCCTGCAGTTCTGCTCCGAGTGACTCCGACTCCTCAAGCCGCCTTTCTCCGCCATCTTGTTCTGCTGATGACGTAAACAGAGCCGCGCTGCCCTACGTGCCTTTATCGAGTGCGGGTTGCCCGGGCGTCCGCTGGGTCCTAAAGTCACCCCAACAGGAGAGTGCGCGCTGCCCGGGTGTCCGCTGGGTCCTAAAGTCACCCCACAGGAGAGTGCGCGCTGCCCGGGTGCCCGCTGGGTCCTAAACACCGGCGCGGTCTGATTTCCCTGCGATGTGGGAATTACAGTTAGCTCAGCAAAGTGAATTTCGTCTTTTTGTCCCTCTTGACCTGTTTTATTCCTAGTTTATGTCTCGGGATATTTCTCTTATAATCTTGTGTATTTAACGTTGCAGCTGACGCCGCCGACTTGCATGTCACCCAGTTTCTGGGACCAAAAAACACCAACAGCTTTGTTTTACTAATTAAAAACCGATTTTTCCGAAAGATAAAACCTGTCACGAATAAAACAACTACAAGCGTAAGACGTTGCTAAAAAAAAGAAATAAGATTACATGTGGTGTATTTTCATTCATGACTGAGATTCTGTATCATCGGGATGCCTCAAAATCCACATTAAACAATGGGAATCTCTTTAGGAAACGAGTGCTCTAACAGATTTTTAAAATTGATATCGATGTAAACGTTAATCCACATCTTTGAGTCAGATTCATCGTTTTTAATATTATTCTCAGACGCAGGTAAACGTATTTAGCCCGTTAAAAATGAAGTCAGGGTCTAGAAGACGGGGGACTGCAATTATGACGCACAGCTATAATGAGTCTGTTAATGACTTCCTGTTGTTCCCTCCCTTACTTCCTGAGTTCACACCAAAGCCTTACAGAATCACAGAGTGTTCCCTCTGCTCTGAGAAGGTGCTTCTCACTGAACCTCAAACCATGGTCCACAAGGTTCTGGTGGTCACTGCCACGCTTGAGTAACCGTGTAGCCACTTGAGGTGTATTTGGCCCCTCTGGTAGGACCGAGTCAGTCCTGCTTGGAGAGCAATTCAGAGTAGTCTGGAGACGCCTTATTTTAATAATTCCTCTTTCACACAGTGGCTCTGTGAATTACATGTTTTCTTGATCTCGCTTAATTAGCAACATCAGAGATCCGTTTAATGCCTTTGTGTGTCTCCATTTAGTCTTTGACTTACTCTAAAGCTATCAGATTACCAGCTGCTCCACAGGGGATGCCTGCGGAAAGCTTGCAAGTTAATGGAGCTTCCCCAACATGCTGAAACAGCTTGACTCCAAACTGTGTTATTACCCATCAACCTTCGGCAGCTGTTCATTTTCACAGGCTAGATACTGGCGTAGGGTGGGTGAGCCTCTGTATTGTTGATGCACAGTTGGGTTGTTGTGACACAAGCTAAATAGTGCATTTAACAGTTCAAAGCAGGAATCTTAAAGATAATCAGTCTCCCATTGTGATGAACCTGGTCTTACTGGAGGTCCTGAAAAGCATCATGGTGAATGTTTGACCCACTTCATTAGGAGACCATTACAGACACATTTTCACAAAAGAATTGCCTTAAATGGATTAAATTAACTCATCTTCATAGAAATTAGAAGTAATCTTAATCAGTATGAATTTGGGAGACACACTGCCTCAGTGCGCTGCACTGTTGCCTCACTGTTCCAGGGTTGGCAGTTTCCCTGGTCTCCCTGTGTCACATTGGCTTCCTCCAGTGGTCCACAGACATACCTGTAGGCTTAGAAGTGATTCTAAATTGTGCATAGAATATGATTTGTGTGTGTGTGTCAGTGAATGTGCCCTGCAATGGACCAGCATCCCGTCCAGAATGTGCTTCACCCTTGTGGCCTATTCTGTCTCAGATGGAAATAAAACTAACCCCACCACCTTCTTGTGGCTTTAAAGACCTGCATTGATTACTTTGGATAGGACCTCTGTATTGGTCTCCCTCTCTTTAATGGTTTGCCTGTAACAAAGGAACAAACATTTTTGATTGGAAACTTCAGCATAGTGTATGGCCATTTCATTATTTTAAGTACTCTCTTACTGCCAAGCTCCAAATAATCCATATTATCAATTTATAAAAGAAGGTAACATGCATTCATTCATCTTTTAACCACACGCCCACTACAGGGTCACAATGAGCCTTTAATCTATACCAGGCAGCATCAGGAACAAGGCTGGAGACCTTGCATGGGATGCCAGTCCATCACACCCATCCACCCACACACACACACATACACACACTATTAATGCTATTTAGCATAACTGCCTGTCACACAAAGCCCTGCTCTATGATTCAAACCCTCAACCCTCACTCTTGGAGGGCATTGAGCTACTGTGCCACCAAAAATAGTAAACCATTTACTTGATATGTCAATACAATGTCTAAATATTGGAGGCATTTGAATTCAGTGGAGGACTAATCCAGTACAGTATTCTTTGGGCTAAGCTCTAAGATCCTCATTTGCTGACATCCTCATTCACTGGCAGCTACCCATGATACAGTTCACAATTTCTGGGCAGGAAGGACTCTTGTGGAGGCCACCAGAGACTAGGTTCTCCTCCCAGTTTTTTCTCTGAACCCCCTGCTGTGGAGCACTTGGCTCCATTCTGTCACAAGAGAAAGGTATGCAATGGGCCTGCAGGTGAACCATCTACACAACTAGGCTGGAGATCCTAAACAATAGTGTGACACACTTGTGATTTCATCTTGCTTCTCATATATATTAGACTTCTAGAATTTAGGTGTAACCCACAGTTACATTGCAAAGTATCTCCAGAGTTTGACTTTTTCTTGCCTCCTGTACGCCTCTCCTGGTAATCAGTGAGGACCTGTTAGGAAACACCTTCTTGGTTCCTCAGCTGAGCAGTGGCAAGACCTCCCGTGGCTGTCATTGTAAATACGGAATGACTGGGGATGTCAAGTTGTTGTCACCAAAGCTGCAGGTAAGTTAGGCTTAGGAGAGGTCCTTCTCAGAGCAGGGAGGTCCCCACTGCAATGCCAGGGATGGGGGAAGACTCCTCAGCCGATTGCCCCATCAGCAATTGGGGCAATCGGTCGGTTTTCTCTAGGTGGCAAGGATTTGGAGGGAAACACAGCAGAGCAGCAATGAGTCAAGTGAGCAGCCAAAAGCCTGCAAGGGAGGGTGTGTTCTATCAATTCACTGTTCTCATTGTGGTAAAGATGAAGGCAGGATAAAGACGAGGGAAATGAGCATTCTGTTCACTTTTCATTTTAATATTCATCCTCTTATTGCTTGTCCTGCTCAGGGTCAAAGGGGGCACAAGGCTGAGGTACCCCCTGCACTGGGTGTCATTAAGACGATGTAGCGAAACGGTGCTGACCTACAAAAGAGGGCACGTGTGCAGCAGCCTCGGTCCTGCTAGCATGTGTACTCTGCTCTGATTTCACAAGCTGTCTGTGTGGGTGCACTAATGCTGAGTCAGTGATTCAGCAATGCTGTCTGGACTTACGGCCATAAGACCGCTTGTAGAGCAAAGGACATCAAAGCATGAGAGTACAAAGTGATTTCGAGAGTTAAAAAGGCAGCCATTGTATCTTGATAGACAGCCAGTCTGAACATGGTGGAGATCATCTGTACCATGCTTCCTGTGGTAGCTATGGAAAGAATGTCTGTGGAGCTCAGCAAGATCAGTTACTGATTAAACCCCTGAGATCAGTGCTTATTAACCCAGAGGAAGGACATTTAAGACTCATGGAACACGGCAGTTGGTAATGATCTCAGTCATCACCCATCCTCCACCCCCATCCTCCATGCGGAACCAGGAGCACCTGCAGGACTGAATCTTGCACCTGTCCAGTACAAACTGCAGAGGCGGCAGGAGGGCTGATTGGGTACAATTGTGTGTGTGGAGTTTGAATATTCTCCCCATATTGGTGTGTCTTTCTCTGGCTGCTCCAGATTCCCCCAGAGATGTGTGGTTTAGGTGAATTGGCATTTCTAAGTTTCAGTTTCTTTGGGAGTGTTTCGGCATTTCTAAGTTTCAGTTTATTTACCATCTATGGAAAATTGCTAGATATGCAGTACTGTGCAAAAGTCTTAGGCAGTTAAAAAAACGTGTGATTCTGAATAAGTTATTTTGGACAGACACTAGAAATTTAGGAGACCTGAGGAGTTTTGAAATGTGTAAACTGACACACTTTGACAGACATAAAGTCATATTTTTACAGCAACATAAACATAAAGAAACATTTTTTTTTTTTTGCCTGCCTAAGACCTTGGCACAGTCCCGTATGTAATGAATATTTGCATTAAACATACACTAAGGAATGTCTGAATTGACAAAAATAAGTGATTACATCTCATAAAAAGCAACTTGGAACAGAATTTACATTGTATTTGCTAACTGGGATACCTGGATTTGTTTTGTTTATTATTTATAGGAATAGAAGCAGGTAACAACAGGAGAACCGAAGTCACATCCCTCACTGAAGCACCACGAGGACAAAGATCTCCGCCAGAATTCCAACATCCTTCGGTTGCACCTGCATTTTGCTGCTCCACGCCCCCATGAACCATCTTGCTTTGCCAAGCTTGCCTTAGGCTGTTTGTTAGTCGTCAGTGATAATAGCACTACTTACCTGCCTGTCTACTTCCCTTAAAGTACGAGATACGAGGCTCCTGTCTGGCCCAACCCAACTGGTATTTTACAGCCTCTCTCTAACTGGTCATAACGTGCTTTGGCAAGACACACGAGCAGAATGCTTCAGAAACCTTTGAAAAATCCTCCGTTATTCTGTTTCTGATGAATATTTACAGATGTCTGGAGATATAGAAATAGGCTGTAGAGGTTTAAAGTCTGAAGAGAAAGCCAGAGATTTCGGCTAACACGTAATGTGTGACATAACCGTGTGGTAAATGAGGGTAGAGGCACTCAGAATGAAGGCGGGTCAGTTCCTAAAAATAGGAAATGAAAGGGGCGGTGCAGGGGGAGCCCTGGAATAGCCTGGTTCATTTGCAGCATAGCAGTTCTAATTTTATCTCCCTCAGGAGGTCTGGTGTGTGGATCACTAGGACCTGGAGCCAAGGAGGCAGAACTCATAAATGAGCTGCGCAGAGAGCTTGTGTTGCTCTTAATACTGCGAGGTATTCTCTGTTTGTTTGTTTGTTTGTTTGTTTGTTTGTGTGTGTGTGTGTGTGTGTGTGTGTGTGTAAAATGGTCCAGCTATGCAGGATGCTGGATACTGCTCTGTGGTACGCAAGGCTGGTCTGACTGAATGCTGAAGAGACCGTGGACCAGTTAGGATAGACACGGTACCCACATCATGGAGAATAGCGGCTTGTGTCTCTACAACCAACACCACTGATAACAGTGTGGGTTTGCATGTCCTCCCCGTGCTTTGCGGCTTTTCACTGGGTGCTCTGGATTCCTCCTGCCATCCAAATGCATTGTAGAATAACTGGCTTGTCCAAAATGTCCATAGTGAGTGTGACTGTGCCCTGCAATGGGTTGGCGTCCCATCCAGGGCATACTCCACCCTGTTTCCCAAGGCTGTCTGGGATAGGCTCGGGGCCCTCCCACAACCCTGGTTTGGAAAATGGATGAATAGAACTCCAGGAAATAGGGATTTCCAAAGCCAAATTGGAAATGCAAATATATATTTCAATATATCAGAGCAAAGCAGATGGGCAAATAACATGTTTTTTGTTCCTTGATGACATTTCCAAGGCCAACCCAGAGGGACATCGAGATGAATTACGGGGAACATTCAAGTGGCCAACACTGATTACTAACATACAGTATTGATGCTGTCACCCGCAAATGAAAATACCTTTAACAAACAAATCAATACTGCAGCAAACAACAGAATGCTTAGTATGAATCATTTGTGCATTTCTGTGAAATTTATGAATGATAAGTATTCCATTAGAATGCGGGAGGCAACCTCTACCTGCTGCAAAATTCTAACCTCATTATCATCCATACGTCCACCCACCATACGTCCATCCTTCAACCATTTATCCCGGTCAGGGTTTATTATTATTATTATTATTATTATTATTATTATTATCCTGAGGCCACCGCGGGCATGTCTGGCAGGTTAGGTTCAGCACACTGGATTTCCTGTTACAAAGACATTATGTGGGAGGTCCTGCTTCCTTTGAGAGCCAAGCAAGTCTATTATAAACACATTTCAGAGAATGTTGCCTTACCAGTCTTTGCAGAAAAAGATAAACATTATCTACAACAGTTTCTACTACTGACCAAAGATAACTTTAAGAAAACAAATAACATATTTATTGTAGTTGGTGTAATTTACGATGGATTATCGAGAGCGACACAGTCTGTCTAGAGTGCAGTGTCGTTAAGGACAGCGGTCACATGGCAGGCGTGCGAGACAAACCGATGTTTACACAGGAACTTGGACTCTGAAGGCCCTGATGGGTTGTTCTTAAACAGACGGTACTAAGAAATTAAAAAATCTTGATCTAATTGCTGTCTTTGACCTTTCCCAGCCAACAGTACGCTGTCAGTTGACATTTCCTACAGTTCATAACTCCAAATATCCTTGGCCGTAGCGTCCCCTTTAAAAAATGTTGCAACTCCACCATTACATTTGCAGGTGCAAGGCCAGAAAACGGCTGCCCGACCGGCAGAGAGGCGAGGTTGTGACGGTCCAACTCCTGAGAACGAATATGGACAGAGAAAAGGTCACAGGAAGGACAGCGAGGCATGTTGATGCAAACCCTCCTTCACTCACCTGGGGGAAGGATTTGGTCAGCTGACTGTGAAGGGAAGGCTGTGTACAACGTAATTCATGTGACCTTTGCACGACTGAAACCTTGTTGTTTACTGTTTACTGGGCACAGGTATGGACTGACAGGGTGGAAAAGAAACCAAAGCCAAGTTTGGAGCTCTAAGACCACGGCTTCATTGGTTTATAATCCAAACAATGCAAAAACGACCTTAAAATCACAAGTATTGGTAATCACAAGTAATAAAAAATACATGAAGATTTACTTCATGCTATAAACTATCCTCCAACCCTCCTGGGATTTTCATGCACCTCAGCAGGGGGCCCCAGCTGCATCTCCCCCAAGGCTAAATTCAGCAAACAATACAAAGGGCCAGAATGTCAGAGTCATTTTGTTTCATAATTATTCTAAAGTAGATCTTTTATTGCACATACATGATGTATCATTACTGATCAGTCATTTTTAAGAATAATTAATCAGGTAGACCTCTCTCCATCCACTTTCCAAACCACTTTATTCTATTCAGGGTTGCAGGCTGAAGCCTATCCCAGGCAGCCTAGTACACAAGTTAGAGGACGCCCGGGAGGGGGTGCCAACCCACTGGAGGGCATAATCACACACTGTGGACAATTTGGACAAGCCAATTAGCCTACACTGCATGTCCTTGGACTGCAGCAGGAAACCAGCAAACCACAGCGAGGTCATGGAGGTGGGATTTGCAAAAGCAACAGTGCTAACCACTGAGCCACCCAGGAAGACGTAAGCACACCAATTATCTTTACCTTTTAATGAGAGAAATAACAGCGACAAGCTGAAACGAGAGGCCTGAATATGTGGCATAGTTCTGTTGTAGCAATACGAAGGCACTCATCCAGGTATCCATTGGAGAGTCTGCTCCTGTCTTGACTTTTGATAATGTCCATTCCACAGATTTAGCTGGAGGGAGACATTGTGAGTTGTCCAGCGTTCACTCAGACTCGCATCCTTGTGTTGCTCCTTAAGCAAATCCGGTTCTGACATTTCCAAGATCTCCAGTTTGAAGTGATGCTTTATCCAGAGGTGAGAGTAGCCTTTTAGCATTAGCAGCCCACTGGCTATCTGCTCATCTGCTGAAACGGAGAACAGTCGTAGAAACGGAAGGATGTCACTCGAGGGTTGAAGCTTTTGTCTATCCACTGAAAGTGTCTTTCAGCCTCATCATGAATGCATGCTTCAGAAAATCCTCTTTTATTTTGTTTTTCAAGTAATAATGGTGCAGCTGTGGAAAAGCTGTCTTCTCTGCATAAGAAAGAGGCTCGTACAATAGTTTGGTTCTTCCCTTGGAATCACAGCTTAAGCTGATTTAAGTGAGACGTGATGTCACGAAGAATTACTTGGAGCAACTTTCAGAAAATTTAGAAAGCTGCGAGTTTTGTGGCTCTGCAGGCAGCATTAAACAAGAATGACGCTCATCTCTTAGCCGCCACTCCATGACCATGAGCAGCACTCTGAACAGGTGACATTGTAGACTGGATCTGCATCCACGGTGTCTTCCATTTCCTCACACCACTCAGACTTGTGAATATTACGCTTAAATGTTATCAGCGTAGGGTTAAGAGCACACACCCTACTTACCAGGTCTGAGTTTTGTCCAGCCATGAACAAAGCTCCATCAATGACAACAGACCCTATTCTGCCCATACCCAGGCAAATTCTTAAGAACGGACTCAGATCATTTAAAATAATTTTGCCAGCCGTGTGCTTGTGTGCTCCTGTCAAAGAATCTCCGGCAAACAGATAGCTGTTCTATATTGATGCCATCGTAACATGATTCAATGGTGACATAAATCCGCTTTCTAGAGTAGACAGGCAGTCCTCCGCCAAAACCACGACTTTACTCACTGAGTCATTGTCTGCTACTTGCTTCAACAGCAACATGACAGTTTCTTAGTTTTTCTCATTGCAATTTGAAATGTGTATCCTTTGCAAAAGCATGTGCTGTAATCACCGAGTGCTCTGATTTTTAGCTTTTACCAAATTCAGTGAAACATGCACCAATGCCGCAGTACAGGTGCAGCCTTGTGGATGCTGATATCAGAATGACTGCATGCAGCAAACCTTGTGCAGTGTTTGCAAATGCTCCTTCATGTTAGCCACCTAGCATACGGCTATGGTCTGGGTGCACAGCAAATGTGTCAGTTCAGCACTGACGAGGTCTGGTAAAATAAAGCAAAAATGGTCCATTTCACTAAAATTTAATTCTTTTTATTATCCATTTCATGCTTTTTAGCACTGGCCATGGTTTTCCACACATGGACTGTTCGCTTTTAATTGACCTTGTCACCACACTGGTAGGTGGTCTCTGATGCCCTCATTTTACCGTTATCTAGATAGGCAAAGTCAAGGTATACGCGCTTACGTAGGTGTAACTTTTAGTGGGGGACTTACAGCTTGACACTCCCTGGCTGCCTTTTCAGGAACCATGCACTACGATGGCTAGAGTTTACAGAGAATAGCATACGGAAAAACAAGCAGTCCAGGAACTTCTATCTACCACTAGAAAGACCTTGTGAATGAGTAACTAGAGAACAGCCAGGTTCGGTAAAACCAACCAGAAGGACATCTCATCACAGAGGGGCTTCTCTGAACACAACCCATTTCTGAAGCTAAAAGTGTGCCCTACCTGGTAATATCTAGGAATTTGGGTATCATGCTGTGAAATGACAGCTATGTGCCATTAGGTGTCATTAAGCCATCCAAAATGCCATATAATCTTTGGGAGGTGTGCTTCACTGTGTAAGAGTGAGATTTCTGTGTGTGTGTGAGAGCTTATTGCAATAACAGAAACTGCATTAAGAGCTAAGCCCTCAGTTAGTCAGGGCTGAGAGAAGTAAAACAAATGGGTGCAAAAGGGAGACACAATGTCTGACAGTATGATGTTTTGTGTGTAATTGTCAGCAAGACGGCTCAGCCGCGCAGTTGGTTCAAACTAGGGCAGAAGTCACTGCCAGCGAGTATAAAGGAAGCCGCCTTTCCAAGGGGGGGCGGACTTGAGTGGACTTTAGAGGGGAAAACTCATGTCCCTGTTTGTCACAGCGCTTGGCAAATAAAATCACACATTCAAGAGCTAAGAGTATCGGTTATTTATTATCCGATCCGAAATTTCTTCCACACTGGCCGGAAATGATAACTTGGCAAATAAAATATTATTATATATTAATGTTGCCAGTTGTTACCTTGAAGGTATAGGCATTAAAGTTGTAAGCACGGTGTTTTGAAATTAAATTATAACTAATGGCTGTTTGTCAAACTGGAGAAGACAAACAGCGTGTAATGTTTACCGATACAGTCTTGTTGAATTTAACCGTCTGTTGTCCATGGACAGTGACTGGCAGGCTTCATTCTGAAACGACAATCGTCTGACAACACGGAACGGCAGACATGGCTCTAATGAAGGAATGCGCCAGACGACAGGAGAACTGGCAAACGTTTAATGAACTGCAATCTCACAGTGAGAAGACCCAGAGTACAAACACAGTAAGAGGGCACTGGGAGCACGCAGACCAGACTTCTCTGTGTAAACATTGGAACTACGGACACTTGGCCTAAAGATCAGGGGACGTCCCCACAGACAGTGAATGTTCTCACGTTCCTGAAGTGAGACGCCAGGTCTCAGCAGTCCCCTTAAGCTCTATACACATTTATGCAATACATACTGGTGTACATGGGTACGGTCTATATACACGCTGCTTGCCGGACGTACGGGACACGCTTCGGTTTGTGAATTGTGAGGCACTCACACATCATGGGTAAAAGATGAGCCAGCTTTGGAAAAGCTGGAAAAATAAATGTCAATGCTTATTTGCTTAAAAAGCTAACTCGAAAATTATCAGTGACAAACTGGACCATAAAATCACAGGGTCTAAAGGGAAAAAAAAAAAAAAAAAAAAGTCTTTAGCAAACAGCGGAGACTGTTCGGTTCAAACAGAATTATATCAGAAAGACTCGAGTCCAAACAGCCCCGCGGGCTCATGGGATTGGAGAGGTTGGCTCCATTTTACTCACAGCTGTGTTTTGAGTTACTAAAAAAAAAAAACAAAAAAGAACTAGGAATAAGATTAAGAAAACACTGGTATGTTCTTTGCTATCCTTTTCCCACCTCTCGTCAGTTTCTCTGTGAATTTAGATGGAGGAGAGCGACTGGCCAGTCCGACCTCCCTCCCTCTCTCCTCCATCGTCTCTAGTGGGTGCTGGCACCAAAACTTCAGAGGTGTGAGGATGTAGAGAAGCACAGCTTCAGTGTGTAGGGGTTGGATCCATCTGAAAAGACACATCCATCAGGACAGGTGGGCCGGGGGTCACACTCTATACTACAGCAGTAAGACCCTCTTCATGGCTCCAGTGTAAACAGGCATTGCCGGCCGGCCAAAGAAGGCTGCACTCTTTACTTTTCTAAAATAAAAGCATGGGAAAATCATGTTTCATTTAACATTTGGCATATTTTTACTTGTCAAGTATTACTTTGTAATTACTGCTTAGCAAATAACAGCATAATATTATTCCATTATTTCTACTGTATATCTTATACCAATGTGTACATGCATTATATCCATATCCTCAGGACCATACTAACTGAATTTTTAAAATTAGTCATTATCAACCTCGGCCAAACGGGTAAATGTGTATAACACTCTGAACAAACATCTTCACGCTTATAAATGCAGTTACTGCCAACTCGGACGGGGGAAAATTCCTCTGGTCGTACGTAACGTGCGGAGTACAAAGCTGTAAAAATGGGCCCTTCGCCCATCAGTGGATTCACTCCGATTGATGCAAATGTGCCTAAATTGGCAAAATCCACGTGAAAGTAAATTTATATGAGGATCACGTTTTAAAAGATATTTATAGATGCCGGACCATACGTACATCGAATAACTGGGGGTGGAAAGCGATAAAGCTGCCATTTGTTGTTGACTTAAACACTGCAGCCAATATACCTTTCAGTCTGTGCGTACTGCTTAATAAATATATATGAATAATTCACCAATGTAACCGAGAAGACGGGCTCTGCAAACTGTTCATCTTATCCCATTAACCCGCTTGACTGCAGTGAGAACATTTTAAAAAAAGACTGCATTTCCCTCGGCACAAGCAGCCCGTCCCGGGGAAATCGGAGAGCAAACCCTTGGAATAAAATCAGTCAATGATTAAGTCCCAGGCTTTACGGGATTTGCAGCTAAATCTTATTAAAAATTTTTCATGTCGCCCGAAACAGGGCGAGACACGCAGCTGAAGGCTGATTGAAGTGCTAAATGTAGCTGTAGTGGTGCAGACTGAGGCAGGGTGCCTGACGCTTACTTGGGACTCTGATCTGGTAATGGTTCAGCACTGTCAACACTTCAACAGCGTGCGTCTTGCTGTCGAACTCTAACAACCCCGAGATGGTTTTGGAGCAGGCTACAGCAAAACAGAGAAAAGCGGCAGAAATCAAACGCATTAAAACCACAAAATCACGTTGCAATACTGCTCTTAAAATTGTGTGTCGTGACTTGAAAGATTAGATTGTAAAACACGTGAGACTACAGATGCGCAGCAGAAAAGCTTACGTTTTGCGTCAAACACTTTGAATTTGATGAAACCGGGTACTTCATGCTCGGAACACAACTGGAAAAAAAAAGGAAAACACTGGTTCACATCTTCTGGCTGGTTGTCTCAATTCAAATACACAAGGTGGCGCCGTTCTGCATTACTTCAACAACATCTGGAACGGAAACAAAATAGCTAAGGCATCGTTTTCTTTTTTGTGGAATTACTGCTATTAACTAGTTATTATACAACGCTGGTCTTAGTGCAGGTTAATTTCCACTTTCGAATTTAGAAAAACAGAGAAACCATTTTTTTTTTTAAATTTATTTATAAATACTGAATGTGGTTCCCCAATATGGTGACGTAGGCAATTTACATTACCATGACACCTTGAGAAATACTGATCCTATCTATAAATATTTGATACGGTAAATTTTATATGCTAAGCCTTATATTAAACTGCTACAGTAAAATTCACGAAGGCAACATGTTAATATTTTGTATCATTAAATATTTAATATCATA
This sequence comes from Gymnarchus niloticus, assembly GCA_009936485.2. Lineage (NCBI taxonomy): Eukaryota > Metazoa > Chordata > Actinopteri > Osteoglossiformes > Gymnarchidae > Gymnarchus > Gymnarchus niloticus. Next base: position 13,232,694 of record JAACJT020000035.1, read on the forward strand.
AGCCTTGCATTAAATTGCCAGAATAAAAATTCATTGCCATAGCCTGTTAATACCTTTTTATCCTTAAATATTTATTATGTTAATCCTTATTCTACAATACAAAATTCATGAACACAACCAGTTGTTTAGTATTGACAAACAGCAATTAGTGGCTTTAAACCTTCTAACAGGAAAAATTAATTCCAACAAAACAATCTCTTCGAATTGTCTGAAAACTGCCAGCTACGAGAAATTCAAATTTTACAGCTGGTAAAAAAAAGACAATTTGTTGTAGGTTTGTACTAAACATTTGAAATGATGCATTAAATGACAGAATCTGGGTGAGTCTCCTTTAATGTAATCATATTTAATATATATTTATAAATTTAATAACCTTTTAGGTTAAACTAAAAATCACAGGGGTGTATTACTGCCAGTGACTTCACCTATACTGACACCTCAACACACCCTGTTTCAAAAAAATCACTGAGAACTAGGTGTGCTGTCAAGGATAATCTGACAATTTTTGGATATTAAAAAGAATGCTTGTCTGATTTTATGGCTTCCCATTCGGCTGCATACATTTTCTACTTAGATTAATAACCAGGTAGAAAGAACCCTATTTTACAAATACAACACTAAACACACAGGTAAACTGAAGTCAGATACAGCTGCACAGTGAGTGTAGAAGCCTTATAAAGTAGGTCACCCAGAAGACAAACTGAGATAATCTAACAGGAACACTACGCTAGTTACTCTAGACCTCAAGGTACTAACAGGAACACTACGCTAGTTACTCTAGACCTCAAGGTACTAACAGGAACACTACGCTAGTTACTCTAGACCTCA
>JAACJT020000035.1:13233621-13248222 GCA_009936485.2 Gymnarchus niloticus
GGTACTAACAGGAACACTACGCTAGTTACTCTAGACCTCAAGGTACTAACAGGAACACTACGCTAGTTACTCTAGACATCAAGGTACTAACAGGAACACTAACAGGGATATGACGCCAATTACTACAGAGCTAACAAGAATGCTGCTCTTATTATTATACAACTGTCAACTAATGATACTAACAGGGATGCTAGTTTTATTGCTAAAGAACTATCAATACCACCTGCACTTCTATGCTTTTTTCTTATGTATTTTTGGTATTGTTTTTTGTCTATGTAATGCTGCTGGACAACAAGAACTTCCCCCTGGTGGGGATGAAATTGGTTACGACCCATATATCTGCCACCCGAACCATTAAAGGTGTGGCCCCCACCCTCTGCAGCTCCTCCTCTGTGACGCAGGGGGGCACGTTGTAGAAGTGTAGCACGCAGGATGGCGGCTGGATGATGTTCTTGGAAGCCTGGCCAGCACTGGTGAAGCGGTTGTTGCGAGTCATAGAGAAGTCCTTGTAGCTGCTGGTCCCATCCTCCAGCTCAAACACCTGGCTGGGGATGACAGCATGTTGCTTGGACACGCTGTGGGGTGGGGAGGATAAGAGCCTGTTTGTCACATGGAGAATCGTTTGTTACCATGGTCACTATGCAGAAATGTCAGAAGGACAGCCTAACAATGGCATGGTGCTTATCACTGTGGCCTTGCACCTCCAGGGAGTTTGCTAGTTCTCCCCATGCTCTGTGCATACTCCAGGGCACCTCCAGGTACTCCAGTTTCCTCCCACAGTCCAAAGACATGTGTTGTAGGCTAACTGGTGTGGCTAAATTGTCCACAGTGTGTCAGCATGTGCGTGACTGTGCCCTGTGATGGACTGGCACCCCTTTTAGCATGCCCCCTGCCTTGTGCCCCGAGGCTGCCTGGGATAGGCTCCAGGCCCCCACTACCCTGAATAGCATTCAGCGCTGAAGAATGGATGGGTGGATAGCCTTATAATGATCACTTATTCCCTACGTCCTGAGAGGTAGGACACAAGCAGAAGTGGCAGGGGCTGAGACAGAGAGAGAGACAGTGCCTGTCCCGGTGCAGGTAGCATTTGATGTCTCCTCCGCTCATTCCCCAGTTGGCACAATGATAAAGGTGATAGATCTCCCCGCTCCTGCCCTCAGGCATACTCATCTACGGAGAATTTATCTAAATCAGGGGTGTCCGCAAAGGGCCGGTGTGAGTGCAGGTTTTCATTCCAACCAAGCAGGAGCCACACCTGATTCCCCCTGTTTAATCAGCTGAGCTTGGCTTTCAATGCACTCAGATGTGGCTTCTGCTTGGTTGGAATGAAAACCTGCACCCACATTGGCCCTTTGCGAATAAGATTGGACACCGCTGATCTTAATGAAACACTGTTTCAGCCTGCAAGTTAAATATTGTTTTGGGGGGGAGGGGGTGTACTCCTGCCAGAACCATCCGGAACATACACAGCACCAGATAAAATAATCCTTCAGTGGTGAAAAAACAGTGAATCCTCAAATCAAGCGATTAGCTTAATCCAGGAGCAGGTTGTCAGGAGCAGGTCAAGGGGTTCAAGTCCCATGAGGCCTTGGTGTTGAACCCTTAAGCACGTTACCTAATCTGAATTGCATCTGCACAAAATATCCATTTATATGAATTATTAAAGCGAGAGGTCAGGGGCTATGTCAAGCTGTCTAGCAGGGGTGAGAATTTATACTGCTGCCATGGATATTTCAGAAGGGGCGCAGCCTGCTCTTTCAAAGGCACTATTAAGGAGTTACTGTATCTCCAGAAGAGAGAAGCTCCACTGCTCTGTGGCTTAATGTTGCCCATCCAGCGCATAAACAGGTTAAACCCTCATTATTACCCTGGCTGTTGGCTCTGTACCAAGGCTCCGCCCCCCTTACGCACGACTTATTTGACTAACACCCCAACATGCATTTTTGCTTTGGGTCCCACGTGGAGGTGGGACGAAAAGATCAATGTAAATCAGATGTCGGGAATAGTACATGAGGCACATTTACATAAATGGGGATTTCAAGTAGCTAGCGTAGTTACACGGTGGGTCTGCTTGAGCTTCTGGCCTGGGAAGCATGCCCAGAAAGCCTAGAAGAATGTCTCACTCCATAAACGGGGAAGAGGACCCACCGCGGGAATAAGCGTAACCTAGAATGAGGAGGAACTGACCTGCTAATCTTGAGGATATCGGTATTCAGGCTCCCAAGTGAAACAGGAAATGGAGAGAAGGAAGTGGGCAGAGGTGATTCTCACCAGACACTGAGCCTCTTGCCGAAGACCTTAATGCTGTTGAGGTGGGTGATAGCTCTGTCAACGGCGTACTCGTCCCCCATCTCCACGAGGGCGGTGCCGGGCACGCTCTTCATGAACTTGACCTGCAAACGCCCCAAGGCTGGCTTTGAAACATCACCCATACACGATGGAAAACACCAAAGACCCGGCCACAAGAAATGGAGCCCCTGACCTTCTCGATGTTGCCGTAGAGGCAGAAAAGGTTGAAGATGCGGGTGCAGTTCATCTTGGTGGGGTGCAGGCCGCTCACCATGGCAACAGAGCTGGAGGAGTGGCCAATGTAGGAGGAGGTCTGGGGCAGTGGGTAGGCCACCACCTCGGGGATGTCATGTGAGCCTCTTTTGTACCTGTTATTGCTGGGGAGAGGCAGCAGAGGGCAGTGTGACCCTGGAAAAGGTGAACATGAAAAAAACAGAAAGCTTGACACAACATGAGCTTGTCAAACTGGAGCAAAAAGGACATAATTATACATGATTTCTAACGCCAAGATCTTCTAGGGTTATAGGCAACCAATTTATTACAGCATTGGCTGTTACTTTCCCAGAAAAGCAAAGTAGCGATGCCTTAATATAACTATACACACAAAAACACTCATATTTAAATAAAAATATCTCCACCTTTATATACAGGCATTTATAGGTATGCCTGTGTTCATTTATATTGTGGAATATTTCTAATAAATGAAAGTGTGCAGATGGTAATGGTCTGGAATCTTATAGGGGGCACTCGACCTGATACACTAACACACTAATGCGACCCCACCCACAACCCTGACGAGGATAAAGAGCAGGAGGATGGACCGACAGAGGCATAGAGGCATAGAGCAATGACTGCAATAAGAACATTCAATTTCAATAGCAAGAATAACAGACAAGACACTGAACACTGAAAGCGACGCTGGTATAGTTATGCATGTGAAACTGCCGGGGAGGAGGAGTCACGACAAAAGCACCACAGGAAAGGTGAAATAATTGTTTACAATCGCAGACAGGTCAAGGTGCTTCCTCATACAGCTTATTTCTCCCTCGTAGCATTTTAATGAAATACGAATGCAAATCAGATTTGGCAAAGGGTGATAATTAAAAAGTAATGGAGACACGGGCTTCTGGGAGGGGGACTCACCATAGCCATTGTCGCTGAAGGAGGACGGGTGCTCCCCGAGAATGGCCTGCCGTTGCCTGCCCTTTCCCTGCTCTAAAAGAAAACCTAAGGTGAAACGGCGTCAACAGGGCTGACAGCAGAACGGGGACCGATATGGAGCGAGCCGGACGGGTACAGCAAAGCCAACGAGACGGAGCCCGGAGGCGGTGGCAGCAGCCGGCCGCCCCGCAGCTGGCTGCCTTACAGGAACATGAGGTAGGAAGGGCTGTTTAACGGCCACAATCACAGCTGAGCGGCATCGGGGGAGAACCGTGACCCACACCAGCCGGATTATTAACATATAAAAGGTCCATTACGCAGCAGCCAAATATATTCCTTGTAAGGCAAGCCAGAAAAAAGGACAGTTAGAACAAATGCCTCTGTGTTTCCCAAGGCATCATATTTCTTAATATGAAATGAAAGAAGAAAACCATACATATTGGGGTACATTACAGGAACATATCTACAATATTCAAGGTATACTGAAGCAGACACAGCATTTTTAGGTGAAAGGAAACGTATCTGTAATGCTGTCAAAACAAATCAAATGCTGAACTAAGGTGTGCAGGACAAAAGGGGGCAGTTTGAGGATCCGGATCTTACTTCTCTTCTCATTTTACAAGGCGGTATTTAGTCACAATGCCTGCTGCGCGACATCGCTCGAACCCAAGTGCCACGCGCAGGACCGGTCGAAGAGTGCAGCTCCGCGCCCGGCAGCTTGGGGGCGTATGTGAGGGGCAGCGCTGATTACAATCAGCTAATGACAGGAGCAGGCGGGCTGCATATTTCATGAGGAATGCTGGGGTCTGTGACTTAGAAACTCAAAGACCGAAACATCGTGGGGCTCAGACTTGCTTTACTCGGCAAGACTGCGCTCAACTTCTCTGACTAATTTATGCATTCAAATATACTTACGTGACGTACAGTTCTTTTCTACAGTATATTCGTTTACCCAGCTACGTATTTACTGAAGCACCTTTCTCAAGGGTGAAATCAGAGAGCCCTGTACCCACCGTCTGCCCGACATCCTCTCAGCTCAGAAAAAAAAAACTCTCCTTCCTGTCTGTCCTTCTTCAGATGACTTTGAAGCTCGCTGTCTCCTTTCACGTTCAGCGATGGCAGGAGTGATGGCCGCGCCTTTTTGGCTACGTGTGTCTTGAGCAGGTCTGGTCCAAGGGGAGCCCCGTGCCAGCTCAAAACCACGACCTAATGTTTTTAATGACGTCCGCTTGCTCTCTTGCCACAGTGTCCAACACGCAGGCCGTGCAAAGTAGCTCAGCAACCTGGCCAAGAATAGCTTTAGTGGATACAGTTCTGGTCTGAGCAGGGCTCTACAGGTTAAACTGTAACTGATTCTGTTCAGAAAGGTACTGAAATATCCAACTGTACAAATGAGAGACCTGCATAAAAGACATCAAGGTGACGTCAAGGTCTAAAGCCCACACCTCAAGCCCGTCTCAAAGTGTGCTGTAACCCTAAAAGAATGCTTTAGAGGGAACATATCAAGCCTGCACCTCGCCCACCATCCCAGACAAACTGAAGGATGTCCAGCCAATGGTCACGGAATAAATTAGAGTAGGTAAACAACTTCCCCCACAGGAGGCAAAATCATTCCCAGAAGGCCATCAAAATGACTTTTTAACTTTGGTGGGATGGGTGAAAGCATCCTAACGAGCTTTCCGAACAGATGACAGCTTCGGGTGCCTGGAGCCTGGAGCCTAGAGACGTGACTGCACAGTTTTGTATGCTTCTGTTAACATCCAGAGAAACAGAACGATTCACAGCTTCACAACTGAAATCTGCAGCTCCAGTAGACACTCCAGAGCCATTAAGTTCCGTGCACTGTGCTATGAAATTCTTCAGGCAGAGCGATTTAAACAGGCAGCCAAATACTACACAACGAAAAGGAATTTAACGCACTGCAAACCAACCCTTTCTGGATAATGCCAAGTTTCTAGTTCCTGAGCTCTGAAAAGCAGTACAGCATCTAAAGACACGACCTTTCATTTCTGCTGTCATCATCTAATCACGCTGGTGCTGAAGGAAGCCCCAGAGACACCTCAGAAAGTTCCACACCTCCCATGAATATCTGACTGCAAGGCCTAGTCCCTTCTGATGATTTGTTACAGATTATCACAGTTACGGAATAAATAAAAAGAGCCTGCTGAATCATCACCGTCCATTTCGCGCATTTGAGAAGCCTCAGAAGGGAAGATTTGCTTTGCCTACATTTGCAACTGGTTTCTGAAGACCTCCTTAAATATATATGGTCAGCCTTTCGTTCAAAAGTATCCTCACCCTCAGCAACAGAGACATAACTGCTTTTGTCAGGACCTGTGGTAGTTTGCCAGAAGTCAGTAGCTTAGGAGGCGTGTCTGTCAAAGGTTCAGTGGTCACCAATGGAGCGATACGGCACACGGCTCTCACAGGTCCTCCAATCCATGCAGTGGTCAGCTGATTAGACCCATTATGGCTTTCTTGGCTGGAAGGGCAACAGCAGTCTTTCTGTGCTATTGTGTGTTTTGGAAACATTTCCGTAGTTGCCATTGGGGTCGCACGTTGGACCAGTGGTCCTCTTAATAGAGACTGGCTTTTGGGGGAAGCTCTACAAAGTCAAGGTCTTCAGGAGAGGGAAACCAAGCAGGGTTCAGCTATTGTGAAGTGCTGTGTGTAGCCAGTCCTCCTCTTTGCCGTTCACCATGACTATTTGAGGAGGTGTTGGCTCAGCTGCCCATGCTCCCCAGATGTGTTGGCCTTGTGACGGTGCTGGCATGAGAGGGCTGGTCGCACTGCGGCTGGGCTTCTTGGAGATGGACGCATGCTCACTTATCCCTCGTGGTGCTGCTGGTGGCATGTCGTTGGCTGGACTGCAGGTCTGGGGTCCAACTCCACTCTGCTCCTTTACACCAGCATTAGGGGGCGCTAGAGTCATAGGGACAACTTCACCTTCTCAGGGCTAGGGCATGCAAGGGAGCTGGGCATTCTCTGTTATTGATGCTTTTAATAATCCCTGACAGTTCTATGAAGAAGAGGTTGTAATCCTCCATCTTGGCTTACCGAGAAGATATTTTTTTAATACAGGGAGATGCTCTCTCTTTATTCTGGCTGACGCAGGCAAAAACCTTAGAAAAACAATCAGTTTTACTAACAACGAGAAACAGGCCAGACAACAGCAAAGATGACTAACCCTAAATCTTTGAAGCAGAAGGCCCCAGGATGCAAGTGAAGTTTTTACAAGCAGAACCTTGATCGGTTGAAGGGCTTTTTGGCTGTTGTTTTGACTGTGGCAGAAAAAGGAAAATCCTCTGATTTGAAAGCCTTTCAAGGGCAACTAGCTGTCTAGAATTGGGGCTCTTCACAATAAGCAACAAAGCAAACTGAGCGACACATTTGACAGAGCAAGGAAAAGGAAATGAGAACTCAGAGACAAAAGGAAGTGGTCTTACCTCGCCTGACCAGATATGGCTTAGTGTAGTCCCAACTATCATTATCATTTCTTATTACGTTAAGGCGCGTCGGCTACAAGGGGAAGAGAACAGAGCACTGCTGTATGTGTGTACAGGCAGACAGGCAGATTGACAGAGAGAGTGTCAGTAGAGTGGGAGGAGTGCGTACCCGTATCTGTGCGTGTGTGTCAGTAGAGTGGGAGGAGTGCGTACCTGTATCTGTGCATGTGTGTCAGTAGAGTGGGAGGAGTGCGTACCTGTATCTGTGCGTGTGCGTCAGTAGAGTGGGAGGAGCGCGTACCCGTATCTGTGCGTGTGTGTCAGTAGAGTGGGAGGAGCGCATACCTGTATCTGTCCGTAGGCGTCAGTAGAGTGGGAGGAGCGCATACCTGTATCTGTGCGTGGGCGTCAGTAGAGTGGGAGGAGCGCGTACCTGTATCTGTGTGTCAGTAGAGTGGGAGGAGCGCATACCTGTATCTGTGTGTCAGTAGAGTGGGAGGAGCGCATACCTGTATCTGTGCGTGTGCGTCAGTAGAGTGGGAAGAGCGCGTACCTGTATCTGTGCGTGTGCGTCAGTAGAGTGGGAGGAGCGCGTACCTGTATCTGTGCGTGGGCGTCAGTAGAGTGGAGGAGTGCGTACCTGTTTTGAGTGTTCCTACAGCAATAATAAGAATGTGGGCAGTGTGGCCTGAGGCTTGAGGCAAACGGAAGGGGGCTGCCCCCCTCCCCTTGGATATGTGAAGTGCTCTGAGTGATATGCGTGGTAGAAAGAGTCCCCCACCCCACGACACGCAGGGCAGCGTGCCCACTTACCCGGGCATATTCGATTTTCAGGGTACAGCAGCCGGCGTATATGTCCGCACCGTTGAGAGCCGCCTTGGCCTTCTGGGCATTCTGAACCGTTTCGAATGTGAGCCTTGGTCAAGAAAGACAATCCGAAGCAAGTGGAGATGACTAGTGGACCAGCTGGCGACGGGGCAGCAGCAAGACAAGACTCGAAGCCAGCAGCACGTTTCACACTGAACGCACTGAAGACCACCAATGTCAGTCAGCAATTTAAAAAAAAAGTAACTTTCAAATTTTAGCCTGACAGACACTGGCTAATTAAATATTAGGCGGGCTCTACTATCTACTCTGAAAACCCACGGGAAGTGGGTCAGTCATTCTGAGCTGAGAAGGCCTTGTTTGAGATACGAGATGACAGGAACAGTCAAATACCGGCCCAACGTAAAAATAAATGCTCAGAATCACAAATGACCACAGCGTCTCCACTTCAGTGAGTCACTCGCTCCATAGCTTGAGCGACTGAGATAACTACTAAACTGCCCCACACAACAGCTGAAATAGCTCGAGCAAATATTTGCTAGGAGCCGTCGAATTAAAAATGTACCGCAAAGCACTTTTTAAAACGTCTGCCTGGCAGGCAGCATTTAATACCACAGAAATTAAAAGTCGCTGCCAAGCAGGTTTTAAACTGGGGGGTGGGGTATATTTAACAGGTATTAAACTGGGGCCCGAGGGGCTCGTGAAGCAAACGACTCCTTAGCAACATGAAGACAGACAGCTTTAAACTACACATTAACAACGCGGAAGGTGGCATCTAATAGAAGCTGCCCAAACTCAGTCCAGCTTTACCGATGTCAGGTGTTTTCTACCATTCCTGCAAAGTCCCTCAAGCTCAGGTCACATTAGGTGAGGCACATCTCATCATAGTTTGTTAAAAACGCTTCCTCCGTCGCTCCCCTGACTCGTTCCCTAGAAGAGTCACAGAGGTCACGGAGGCCTGAGTGCAACTTCCTATTGGCGTGTCCTTCTGGCGGAAACTGCTGGCCTGTTTATTCTGCAAGGATATTCCACCATGGCCTGGATGCCATTCCTCTTGAATATCACGATGCGCAACACATTCCCGATGGGATTGCACACCGTGTACAAAACATCCTGGAAGAGAAAACGAGGAAAACGTGCTATTAGCAGGCCCGGGCAGGGGACCGGTGAGCTACAACAGTAAGTGATTGGTACACGCTGACGTTCCAGGCAAGGTGTGGCTCACAATGTGTATGAATCTACTGCCCTAGTAAACCACGCAGCTGTTAAAGGTGCCGTGGTCTTTTTAGAGCAACAGGATTTTTGATGATGCGGTTCATTGTCTGTAGGAATGTAACTGAGAGACCAGGACAGAGGCTGACTGAGGGGGAGGAGGAGGTGGGAGACAGTGGACCAGCGCTCTGCTTTGTGGAGATGCAGCTGGAGGAGGAAGAGGAACCTGAGAGAAGTGCCCTGGCGGCTGGAATTTCACAGGGTGATTTCACGACTGGAGAAGGGCTGGGGAATCTGGCCGGGGCCTCCTCAGTGCTGTCAGGGACGCTGGACAGATAAAGATTAACGGCTGCCTTCAGGCCCTCAGCCAGGTCATTTGGAGGGGCCCAAATTGCAGTCTGCTCTGTGTTTTTTCTAATAATTTCCCCCGTTTTCACTGTAGTTCTGTCACAGCAGAGTTTGGTGGATTCTTAAAGGTACGGAGACCTTGTAAACCCTGTGGCTGAAACAGTACCATATAAATAAAGACTGATTGATTGATTGATTGATTATGAATAAGCATAGGGGACCTTTTTGGCCCAGTTCTTTTTCACTCCATCAGGTTACGGTTGCTCGTCCTCTCAACCTGGTACGCCTCATCCATCGTCTGCACCAAAACATGTGACCGGGTGATGAAGGGACCCATCACCGCAGTCTTACACTGAATTATGGTACCGATGAATCCAATCCCCCTACAGACTAAGGAATCAGAGTGGCCGGCTTCATGGCTGCTGAGTGAATGATTCCATGCGGAGAATTTGCTCCCCGGGGAGAAAAACAAAAACATGCACTTGATGTTTTCCTCAAGCTGTTTCCAAAAAGCAGCCCGTATGTTCATATCGAAATAAAAGCCAACATCGTAAGGCCATGCATCGCTGCACTGGAACATGGTGTCCTCACAGTGCTGCAGGAGTCTTAAAGCCCCCAGGATGCAAATCTGGCCGCATTTCCTTCCTGTCCTGTGCTTTGTTGGTGCTGCACTGCTGCCGGTTAACAGGTGGCTCCTGGCTTTTAAACGCTGCCAAGACAGACCAGATGCAGAGGTCTGCAGGACACAGCCGGGTCTAGGGCCACGCGTACTGGATTGTTAGGTCAATGGCTGACACATGGGTTAAAAACAGCAGCATGGTCAGATGAGGGATCAAGCGAAAGATGGGGATCAGGGAAAATAAAGGGTTATATGCCACGAATCTGGTAATGTGGAGAAGAGGACGACTGGGTTCTGGACTTGTGCTCTGCTGTAGTCGGGTTCTAGACTTTTGCTAAGGTGATGGGGTGAAAAATGTTCCTTAGTTCTAGGTTTTGAATTTTTACTGTGATGATGAGGTAGGGGGGTTCTAAGCTTCTATGTTCTCACCTTCCTGATGGAGTAGAGTGGGTTCTTGGATCTCACTATGGGCTAAAGGTGCGAGGCTCTGTTTCAACAATGCTGGAGTAGATTAGGTTTCTAGGTTCTGACTGTATTGTAGGGTAGAGGGGGTTCTAGGCAGTTACCATGTCGATGAGGCAGACAGGGTTCTAGGTTTCGAAGGTCTTACCGTGGTGATGGGGTAGAGGGGGTTCTGAATGGAGAGCAGCAACACTTTGTTCCCGCTGTTGGGGTCGTCTGAGTTGGTGGGCCTGGTGATCCTCTTACTGGTGGAGTAGTTGAAGAAGGCCTGCTGACCAGCGATGTAGACGGCCTCATTGGTCCCACACGTTACACACTTATCTGCGCTCTCCAGGCCCTCAAACTCCACCAGGGCCTGCCGTTTGAAGGGCATCATCATCACGTAACTGCCAGGGAAACCAAAGCGAAGGACTGCTTGGATGACTGGGGATTGCGCCTCATTCCACTAACAGAAACATCAGCGTCAGATATTACCGTTCTCCAGTGTCTCGTATTCATCCTAGTGAGAGCTCCGTGGTAATGAAACAAAACCTGATTTGTATGCCACTTCCAGGTGTAATTACGCCTGACAAAAGTCCTTCATCGTGGGGCAATTACTCCTTTACTATTCTCCAGGCATTAGTTGAGAACCTAAACTACAACAATGATGTTCTTTTGGCAAGCACTGACTGTGCTGAGAAGGAGGGGGGTCCAGCATGGTGGTAGTCTGCATCTTGCACGGGAGCAGAGGCTGCTGGGAAAGACACCCCTTAAGCAAGGATTACTGGTGATGACAAGGGCCTAGGGACTTGTTGAAATCACCCAATGTGGTGACTCTCTGCCCATCCCATCAAGGCCACAAATACCACGTGGATGTCCCTGTACATCCCAGCCAGGGTGTGATCTGATTCATATCTGCTATATGATGAATTTTAAAAATAATAATAATAAAAAAAATTCCTGATAGATCGGATATGAGGCAACTTCCCTCATCCAGCCAGCGAGTTTTATAACCAGAGATTTAATAACCAATTGGACTCTTGTCTTCTGTCTTTTAATGCAGGCTTTTTCAAAAACAGCCAAAAAGCCAGCTAAAAATAAATCATTCGATTAAGGAACCTCTGGAGGACGTAATGATTTAAGTACCCTGATGGGTCGTGTCTGCTCAGAACATGATCTGAGCAGATTGTTTTATTACATTTTGAACCACCAAGAAATTACGGTATAAATTGCCAGATTTTCTGCCTTTAGACCCACTTACGGACGAACGGCGCCAATGTAAAGAAATTCCCTTTTTGAACTCATCATATTAGAGATAGAAGCAGGGCTTCATAACTAGCAAAGTAAAACTGGTACTGGACTGTCCTGAGCTGCCCAGGTAGGACCTACGACTCAAATAAACCTTGAACACAGTATTTATTCACTGGGTTTTCTATTAATATCACTTTCCATATGTACTGCTTACTCACCTCTGCCTAAACAGTGCTTACAACATCCCATGACAGACTGACACCCCATCTCGAGTGTCCCCTGCCCCGTGCTTTCTGGGACAGACCCCGAATAAGCTGTCATGAGTGGATCGTTGGTTGGTTTTCACTACTAATGTCAAATGTACTGTAGTGGTCATTCATCACTAGGAAATGCCTGGGAATATTACTAATGTTACATGTGACAATGTCATCTGAAGCATTTTCTTGATGAATCGGTTTTTCTGGCAACGTAGACGGGCTCTCCAAACATCCTGAATCGTTTTCAGGAGACGTAACCACTTTGGAACAGGAAGACAAAAACATCAATCTGTCAAAATATCCAAGCTCTTATCCAATCTAAATTCACGAGAAGCCCGGCACAGACATGGTGAGAACTCAGACTCCGCCCACACAGACATGGTGAGAACTCAGACTCCGCCCACACAGACATGGTGAGAACTCAAACTCCGCCCACACAGACACAGGGGACAACAGGCAAACTCCTCCTACACATCACTTAGACCAGAGCTGGATGCTGTCAGGAACTGTGATGCAACAACTCTACTGACTGAGCTGTCATGGCGAGGAAATAAAGTCATCACGACAGAAAAATGTAAGAAGGCGAGAAGATGTACCAGATGGTGCCAAATTTCTCCAGGGCTTCCACCAGATCAGCCTCCACCACCGATTCACAGAGGCCCCGCACATGCACCACAGGGGAGGGGGCGATCCTGTGGGCATCGTCACCGTTGTCCTGCAACACAGAGCAAAGTGGTTTAGTCCCATCGCGGACCGACCCCCGGCTGTGCCGCACACAGTCGGCACTCCCGACAAATGGATTCGCTTGCTGAGCTACAGACGAGAGTCGACAGCTAAGGAAACTGTGTGAATGAACCGCCGTGATTTCAGGCTCAAGAGAACAGGAAGAGGTGCGGCAAAAGCTGTAGCCACCTCCTACAGCTGCAGAGGTCCACGCTAATTAAAGTAATGCGAGGGGTCCCATGTTCACTTCCAGATTGCTCAGAATAATTCACACACAGGGTAGCACAGGGTGTCAGGAAGAGCCGGGGCTCAACTGCAGAACGCGAGCTGGACAGCCCTGGAATGGCCTGGCCAACTGCAGCAATGCTAATGATCCTTGGGTGGGACTGATGAGAGCTGGCGTGTAACAGGCGTGGAGCTCCATTTCCCAGCTTAAGACAACGGTGGTGTGATGTACCGTGCCTGGCATGCCCCATTTCATGAATCGACTCAAATCAATCAACACAACTCAAACTAGGTATGATAGCAAGGTCTTCAGACATATGTAGCCATGCTTTGTGGCCTCACATCTTCATGGTTGCGGGTTCGAATCCTGTCGTAGTTCTCAGAGTGGAGTTTATTTGCTTGACCTGAGCTTCCTCGATTCAAAGCCATGTGGTACAGGTGGGTGGGTGTCAATTAATCACCTGTTGTGTTTGGTAGTGTGTCTGGATACTTTAGATAAATGGTTACGGAAGATGGATACAAGGATGGGGAGGCCATAACTAGCAGCTAAATGCCCAAAGAGAGTTTAGATGACACAGCAGCAGAAAAGGCTGTCAAGACATTTAATTAGTCAGTTAGCAAGCAAGAATTCAATAATACAGAGTTACCAGTGAGAGTCTGATCAACATGCATCCATCCATCATTCCAGGCCACTTGGAGGAGACCCACATGAAAGTGGGGATACGCATTGAGGTGTGATGTTCCAAGCACAGACAGATGTAGCTGATACAATCAATATACAATATTTTACACAAAAAACTGAACAACAAATCAGAAAATGACTCTGAGAAGACATTTCCATCCACCTCAGCCTGCTTATCTGATGCACTTTATTCATTTGTACATCCATCCATCCATCCATCTTCCAAACGTTTATTCTGCACAGGGTCACAGGTGGACCTGCAGCCTATCCCTGGAGGTGTGAAGCAGTGGGGTTACCCAGTCAACCAGCATACTGCCTCCCATGGTAGGACTGCAGAGAGAGCGGGCAAACACAACCACAGACACCCATCCAAATCCATGATGAAATTCCTACCAGAGTCCAAAGACATTTGCTGGGCTCCCTAGAAATTCCACATTTGACCTCACAGTGACCTAAAAACCCAACGTGAATGCCCAAGTCGTATAGCAGTGTCATTATTCATCAGTCGACAGATTATGACAAATTCTGACAAATGTATTTCCATAAATCCAGGTATAAATTACAACAGATGAACAGTTGATACAAAGTTCAGTTGTCCTGTTAGAATGCAAATAACTTACATGAAACATATCATCACAGTTGATTAATTAATATCTCTTGTGTATATTAAGAACAGTCTGTCAAATATTAATAATTTAAACAAAGGGCCATTTTAGCCATACTACTTTTTGTCGTTATGCTGAAAAATGCATGGTGAACCCTTCGTATGAACGATAAAACAAAAACAGAAAGTGTGGATCTATATCGGTGTTCGTAGAGAGGGCCGGGCGCTTTGGTGTCGTCGTGCAAATGACGACGACAGGCACGGCGAAAGAAGCAGCTTTTGAAAACAGGTTATTTTTGTCCCCCCGATAAAAGTAGCTGTGTGCACACCCACCGCTGGACTCTCTCCTATATCCTTTCACACTGGCAACTGTGCCACCCAGGAGCTTGCGGTCATATCAGCTTGGATCTGGGGGGGGGGGGGGCCCTACGCTGCACCCCCGCCTCACCCCGGACCGGCGCGCCCGAGCCCCACCCCCTGAAGGGAGCCGCGTTTTAAAATTAACCCGGGTAAAATTG
>JAACJT020000035.1:13250470-13261945 GCA_009936485.2 Gymnarchus niloticus
GTGCGGGGAGGGGCGCGCCGGCGGGTAGGGAGTGGGTGGGTGGGGGGGGGGGGAGAGGGGGGGGGGGGGGGGGGGGGGGGGGGGGGGTGACCTTGGCTGTCCTCTCTCTGTGGAACGTGTGCAGGTGTTTGGTTAAATAACACTGCTGAGGAGCACGTTCCCTTAAAAGGTTGTGTGTGTGTCTGTGTGCACACACGCAGGGAGGGTGTTCTGACACACACTTTCCTATCTCTGAGACTGTAAAGGGTTTACCTCTAATGTTATGCGACACACGTTTCTGTCTCAAGCCTCTCCTATTTTGCCAATAACAAATTCCATTTTTGCAGTGTAACAAACGTGATTTATGGGGCTGGAATATTTGCCAGCACTTTATAAGACATGAATAGGACACACACTTGCTGTCTCTGTGCTTTTTATAGAATCCCGCTGGGACTACCACTGAATCGTAACGGCTTCCACTCGCGGCCCCTCCGTCCTCGTTACCAGAGTTCCCGGGGGAGTTCCGGTACGGCGGCTCGGAAAAACCCAAAGGTGGGAAGGACACAGTACCAGTCTGGCCGGGAAGGGGGAGCGTATCAGCGTATCTGCGAAGGTGACTTTGGCGCCGGTGTGTAGCCCGTGCACGCTTTTGAAGCGTGAGGAAGCCTCGATTTTCCCTGGTCTGTGCCTAATGGTGGGGGTGGGGGTGGGGGTGTGGGGGAGCAGAGGGGATTTGAACTGCCTGTGGGGAAAACAATGAGAAACAAACAAAACGTACATAAAAAACAAGTATAACGCACACGGGGAACCAGAGCCTGCTTCGTCAACCATGTCGGCCAAGCTTGCCAATGAGGTCTGCTCCATCTTTTGCCCCAAATTCCGGTCGACGGTTCATGTTTGGGTTCTGAATCGCCACCCCCTTTCTGACACCTGCCAGTAGTCCCCTCCCCCGGCGAGGATGAGGAGGATGATGCTCTCGTATTTTTCTCTTTCTGGGAGCAGCATAACAACAATGTCGAGAAACACTGAACTTAACACACCACTTTCAGGGCCGGCATTTAGCGGGTGGTCTTCCTGTGGTCGGGGCACGTGCCAGGGGTGGGGGGATAGAAACAGCTGGGTGGGTAAGGGACTATAATCATGAAAGACCACACACCTCAAGGACGGACTTGTGTACTTAAACGCAGTGGAGGAAATTACTTTAGAAAATGAATTAACCTCTTCCAAATTTCAGTCTGCTACAATTGCTGAACGGATGGGGAGGCCGTCGGAATGCGGTCTGAATACAGAGATACGTGATACTCTGGTGCTTGACCACAGGGTGACCAATGTGTGGCATCTGCTTCTACACCTCTCGGTGTCTGGAAGGAACCACCACCATGATGTGAAAGAAGGGCCTCCATCCAAACCTCAAACTGAGAGTCAGTGTGGAGTCTCTCCCATCACAGTAATCGTTAGGCCATTTGAAACATTATTGCTGCGACATTATGCATGGAAGTGTGTGTGTGTGGGGGGGGTGTCTTGTCGTTGCCATGGTGACCACACTTTTGCTGTTGAAATCACGAGAGATAATTTTCCACCCCCCAGGCAGAACAGTGTTGAGTAATTATCATTTTTACTTAGGCATTTAAACCTCTTGATATTCTCTTACCAGTCATAAATGAGAGTTATTTCCTTTTGCCAAAAAAAGTAATTTAGATAATTGAATACATCACACTTCAAGGTCTAATGAAGACTGTTTATTTTTAAAAGGGCATGCTTTCTAAATAACGCGATGATTTATAAAGTATCATTAAGGGATCCTAATATGACAAATAACTGGGCATTTTATGTTTGTCATTTGTACTCAATTAGTCACAAAATGCCAGACAACTTATATCCTTCCTGAGTACACTTTGAGCCGTTTGTTTCTGTAACCATCGATTTTAATGAAGGGAATAAATTCTGTAGGAGTACGGAAATGTAGCCACAGTGTTTACTTGAGTTACAGGAAAAGTAAACGACAGTAAACCAACGTGGCAAATAAACGCTAGAATGAACCTGAAAGTATTCAAATTCACAGTGTGCGAGGCTACAGTGGCTAACAAACCCCGAGTGTACTAGGCTAGTCTGACGAGGAAGCCTGTGACATCCTCGCCTGAGAAGGCAGGCAGGTGTATGTTTTCAGCAGAGGGCGGAAACGGAGGAAACGGAGACAGGAAATGACAGCTGCCTACGAGCTGCGGCCGTATTGATGGAAGACCCGCCAGGAAGATGGGCAGAGAAACTGAAGGATGGCCCTCGCTCGGAGCCGCTCCTGGGAGACGGACGTTTTCGCTGAGAGAGCGAGGAGGTCGGCATGCGAGTATCTATGGGGACGCGTTGCTCAAACACTGCTGTTTATCCCTGCCTCACGCCCCGGTGCTCGTTTCCACAGATACAAGTTAAAACAACATCAGAGGGCTTATACTGATGCAATGCATATGACACCATGGGTTCTACGCACCTTCTAGAGTGTCCCGTGCCGCGCAGAGACATAAATGCGGATGACACATAAATACCGCGGCCATAAAGCGGAGGAAGGGTGGCTTCGGGTAGGGATCGGGAAACCAGTCTATATCGTCTGTAATAGCTGTCCAACGGCCCGCAGGTGGGAGTGGCTTTAGTACCAACAGGTCGTCACACAGCACCTCAGATACCAGGAAGTATCTTAGGAGGCCCTGGTGCTGCCAGCGTGTTGTGGGGCCCTGGTGGTGCCAGCGTGTTGTGGGGCCCTGGTGGTGTCAGCGTCTTGTGAGACTTCCCTTTAGACATCAACCAGACGCTTACCGTAGAAGAGGCTCTCGAAGGACAGGCTAGCACACCCTTACTCAGCCCACACAATTACAGCTGCAGCCCCTTTCTTCATTCACTTGAACCCCCCCCCCGGTCATGGTGGATCAGCCTCAAATCGTCTGCACCAGGCTTTGCTTTGCCTCCCTAAGACACGCCCTTGGGTTCTGTCGGCATCCATAAACGGTCACAGGTAATATCGGTGGGGCACCTCTTACTGTGTTAATACTATTTTCTCCACACCATCACAGGTCGGCACCTCAGTCTCCAGCACAGCCTGGATCCGTGACCACAGAACCTGAACAGCCAGCAGATGACAAGCAGGCAGTTTAAACTGATCTTCTCCAAGGTAAAGGTCACGTGTGCTTTGTATGGTCACTGTGTCTCTGTGATTAGAAACAGCTGACAGGGGGACATCAAACTAGATCACAGCACCCTCACGAAGGACCACAGAAGCACTGCTAAGCATTTACGTGCTAGCAGATAGGGCCGATACCTGCAGAGGGCGTCACACATGGTCTCTCACGTTTACTTCTGTCTGACATACTAACTGGAGGTCAGAGTGCTGAGTTGGGTGCAGAGCCTTGCTGAAGGACCCAACAGCAATATTATTACTCTGCTAGCCAATGACCCAAAGCACAGATCAGTAACCCAGTGAGCTGTACTCCACCCCACTTACCCCCTGTTAGGGCATCATTAACCGGAGCAAGTACCTGACCCCAGAAGGGAAACATCTGCAGGCCTTCTCTCCACCAGTTTAGGACCTGTTCAGTCTGGGTCCATGAATGGCATCAGTTCACCTCCCATAATGTTGGCTTAAAGCTTCTAATGTCTGGCCGCTACTGTCTCTGGAGGCAGAAGTGGTGAAGTGCATCATCTGGGCAGCTGATGGTCTCCAGAGGGAAAAAAGGCTCCCAGAATTAGGATCTCGCGCTTCGCCTGTATGCTGCAAAGCCCTTTCTGTTAGCCCCAATCCCCCCCAAATCTGGAAAACGAGGCCGCCTTTGGGAGGCGATCGGCCTCCTCTTTGTACTGCCATGGAGGAGTGGGCAAATTAATTATGGTCGGCCTTCGATCAAAGGCACCGGGTCCCAACTGGGACTGAAGTAGCCCTAGCGAGCCAAACGTGCCCTTTGTGTCCGGGTACGCTAATGTATGACTGTAAACACACCCCCTTCCCCTCAGTGCCAAGGGGGCGGGGCTAATTATGCAAATGAGCCCGGTCTGCGTGCCCTACTTTCCTAATCGCAGGATGACACTCTCTGGTGTTTCTTTTCGCATTATCTCCAATCTTAGCTCTCTTAACATTGCTTTGTAATGGATTTCCTGGGCTTTACGCCTTTCAAAGTAGAAGCTAATTCCTCTGCATTACGCCTCAGCTGTAAATCACACTGCGATGCGATAAAACTGCCTTTAAAGATGATACATTTCGGCGAGCGCTAACTCAGAGGCAGTTCTGTTCACGTGCTGCCCGCGCTTGAAATCCACACAGAGCACCACCTGAAGTATAATCTACAAAGACTCACTGCCACGGAAATGAATCATTATTTTGGCTAGTTTTCAATAAGGGCGAGCCTGAATTGTTTAAGAGATGCAGACCCTAAGTTGTTTTTAGACAGGCAAAGAGGGGCCCGTTTTTCTGATTTCTTTTTAAAGTAATCAAACACAGGTCCGTAAGGTCCCAAGGTTATCATAATAGCCTGTTTACGCGGCAATAAACCAGCAAACCCAGGTATACTAGCTCATCTCTCCCGGCAGGTGTACGGTCAAACTAAAGAATGCTGCACGCATACTCTTTAGGTTAGGTTGACCAGAATAGTCAGTCAACGGTCATCCTAAATGCTGTTAGGTCAGAATAGCCAGTCAACGGTCAACGGTCATTATGAGTCAAACTCATAATGTCAGTCATAGTAGAAGCATATTAAATGAACCAAACAAATGCATTTGTTCGGAGGGAGGTGCTCACACAGCTCACTTTAGCTTGATTTGGTCAACTGGCAACATGCATGCCCCGCCCATTCAGCTCCCGTTGGTCCAGAGCTGATGTGGCTCGTCCTACCAGGTGCGTGCCGTCTCACCCACTAACGAACACATGCCATGCTGTGCACATATTGGCCTGGGAGAGATCAGAAGAGGCCACGCCCCATTACCTCACCAGCCAATGAAATGAAGCCTCCCAGATGCCCCCCCAACATCAGGTATTCTTCAAATCGGCTTCATCGCACAGAGCGTGCACACACCCCTTCACCTCTGTATAGCACACGTGTGGGAGTGTGTGTGAAATTCACTTTGTTTCACGTCATTTTTTTCTGAATCTCAAACCAAAGGAAAACGACGTCAGCCAAAACTTATTTTATTTCAAGCTGCATGTAAAGCTGCGATGTTATTTTTTCCCCGTCGACTGGCTTTTTAAAACATTTTTCTCATGAGATGTCGTCCTGGCATCCATTTGGCCCCTTTAATCAAATCGAGCATCGTTTCAATCCCCCAGCCTATCAGTGTGTTGTTATTGACCCTTTATGGCTGCAATTTACACGTCTTCTAATGGTTCCTAATGTCACGAAGCTCAAACTGGTTACATGACCATGACAGTGAGATGTGTGTACTTCAGTGGCCTCCCTGTAGAATCCAGAGCTCCTCTGGCATGTGCTGTAATGGGAGATTAGCAGCAGGGTGAATGTGCAGTAATCCATTATGTGATGTAACACTAATAATATTACTAATATAAATACCACTTCCACTTGTAATAGTACTATTACTAATAGTGTTTTTATTTATTAGTATTATTGTAAATATTATTTGAGTGTAGTTTTCGTAAAAAAAAGAAAAGAGTTGTATGAATAATCTTTCTCCTCCCAGTTATATTGGGATTTCTGCATATGGATATCACTCTGTTCTAACTTAGGTTAATTTGAAATAATCAACACCGTAAATATCATGACTATAGCTCGACTGAAGAGATGACAGTGTATGATGGGGTTACACCGTAATCAGCCTGGCGGTTGACCAGTCCTCTTTCCTACACTTTAACGGTACACTCGTTCTTCCTCGGAGGCGAGGGCAGGTGGTGACTCATTGCGGGGGTGAAACCAGACAAATGAGCTCAAGTTGGAGCCATGGAGTAGCTAATTTTCGATACGAGTCCCTTCTAGCGTGGAAGGAGCGTTAGGTACACAGTAGAAATGGCTAATGTTGAAGGCCTGGCTGTGATGGCTGGCTTCTGATGTTCAGGGTGGATGTTCTTCTACTAAACAATACCTCTGTCCACTTTCTTTATGAACTATAAGACAGTTGAGAAAAATTACCTAAATACTGTCAAGCACAAATAAAAAAAAGTCAAAATAAAATACGCTTAACTCTCTCTCTCTCACTCACTCACTCATCCATCCATTTGGAGCAGGGTCAGAGGGACAGGTTCCTATCCTAGCAGCACCTGGTACTGAGAATTATTCTTCAAACCAGTAGGTGAGGTAGACTGTTGTTCAGGAAGGCTCCTCTGTGCCATACTAGGCTGTTCAGATATTTATAGGCAAAGTAAAACACACTCATCATTTATAGGTTGAAGCAGCAAATGGAGATTTTACCCCCATGTGTATAAAACTCAAAAACACATTTAGCTCCATTAAAATGTATTAAATGGCACAGTGGGTTAAAACGACTGAAACTGCATAGGATGCCAAAAAGCTCCACAGAGAAAATAAGAATTTTGAAACTATTTTGAAGGATCTCCAGGATGACGGAGTGGGTGAGACCCACAGCCTGCCTGTGTATGGAATGAGGCACCAAAATCTGACTTCCAAATATTATGGCACCGAGACAAACAAGTTCACAGTACCTTAAATTCAGTGCTAAGTCTGTTAACACAGCACACAGTCTCCTAAGACACAGCTTGGCCCTGAGTTCATCCAGAGTAAAATAATATCTCCCTCAGTTCCCAGCAGGGCCGTGTAACGTTAAAAATGATAAACAGAGACGAATGAAGCTTGACTGTCGCCTGTCTGATGTAAGACCCGTCTGAGAATTGGCAGCCCGTGGTGAAATCACAGCTAAGTAGGCCAACACATCTGACTTCAGCTCTCGTTTCAACACAGCGAGATCACAGGCTGACTACATTAAAAGGACGCATTCCTGGAGTGGTACAGACCGAAACGCCAGAAGAGACTGAAGGAGACAAAGTTACATGACCTCCCCCACCACTGAGTATAAATGCCCACCTCCAGCAGGCCAAAGTCAGACGCAGAAGAGGCACAAGTCTTGCAACTTCCCATGAGCTACGTGCAGGTGGCACAGGACCCGTCTTTGCTGAAAACAAAGAGTAAGATGGAAATATTAGAGGACTGACCACCTGAAACCTAGCCTGCAAAAGCACTGATGGTCCTACATATGAAACATCTACCTGGGCATCTCCATCAGAAAGAACAATCCTGATGATTAACAATACTCTACATCGGTGGGGGGGGCACCGAGTCTCAATGATGGTAGAGTTGTGTGTGCGGCATGTGGGGGGAGGGGCTATAAAGTATTCTGATCTGCAAAAGGGTGGCCTAGCAAAAAAAACTGAGAACCACGAGAGTATTTTCACTGTAGCTCGCTTTCATTTCAACAATCCTGTTCTTGGTCTAGAGGCAGCGACAGACTTAACATATTTGAAAACCTAGTGAACTTGACCCAACGCGGGTCAACCAACATATTTGAAAACCTAGTGAACTTGACCCAACGCGGGTCAACCAACATATTTGAAAACCTAGTGAACATGACCCAACGTTGGTCTACCGACATATTTGAAAACCTAGTGAACATGACCCAACGTTGGTCTACCAACAATTTCAGGTGACAGCAAGAACACCACAGCACACACAACAGCTTTGAATGAGGATGGTACCGGAAAAATCCAAACCCCAATCCCCTCCTGAACTTTTGACAGAAAGGTGATTTGGGAGGAATTAGTTGGAACTGAGTTTTCACTGTAGCGGTTCGATGAAACTGTGAATTTAGCAGAACATAAGTGACATGCAATGGCGCGGTAAAGAATGCTGCAGAAATGTGTCAGGGAATGACAAACGAAAGGAGTTTACCCAAGTGATACAGAACTCATTCTCAGGGTACCATTCTGACTTAGGAAAGAAAACACCCATCTAATCAACATCATCAATTTAACAGTACAAAAAAAAAAAAACTGAGAAACCACTTAAAACCAAAAACAGCGTCAATATATAAAAAAAACTATTACTGTGAAGATCTTTGTTATCTCACATCTGATGTTTTACACAAGTGTTACAAAGGATGTTCCACTCAGGTTCCTGACATCAATGAGAACTCCAGAGCAGTTGCCCCCTCAAACTGGTTTATTTACCTGTAAATTATGCTGCCAATTTGAGGCAAAGACAGAGAACAGATGACATTTAAACACAAGCAGTTGGTCTACATTCATCTCATGCTGAATGTTGGATTTCCTGTGAAAGGAGACATTTGCTCATACCTATTCTCACAGCAGTGCTCATGGTCACACAGCAGTGTGATTACATATAGGTTCATTACCGTTGAGCAGGATCTGACTGTGAAAGCTTTTTAATTAAACCACTCAATGACAGATATACTTATATCTTAAGCAGGCCTATAAGGACTCAAGTAAGTGCTCTTTACATTTCTGCAAGAGACGCTGAAATGAAAAGTCACAGGTCTTCGCTACTGTGAAAAAGACAATATTTTGCAGGTCACAAGCGTGAAACTGAACGCAGTAACATGGTGTGATCACGGACACAGACACACATAAAGACCGACACATACATCCTGTATGAAGACTACTCCTCTGCGGTGGCCGATGGCTGAAAGGTCACACACAGTTTGGCACCTGCTAAATCTCCCTGCAGCTGACTCCATTTAAAGCCAGTTTGATAAATTATCTATTAATATCAACTGACACACCGGCTGGTACATGTGGCAGACATCGCCATCCCCCCGAAGCATGGAATGCATAGAGTACATGTCATCAGAAAGCCTTTCTTGGAGGTGTATATAATAAGGACTCAAAGACGGACTCACAATTTCAGTTACCCATCTGACAACATTCACTGGATTGCCCTGTTCAGGACCTGGCTTACAAAAACTGATGAACTTACTTTCATTTTAAAATAATTTTCACACTTTAAAGAATTCTGACAACTTCTGCATTAAATATGATGATTAATCAGACAGACAGACGTGCAAGACATCCAGATATATTAGGAAAGGATAAATTGCATAAATCCACAGATTTTATGATCACAGACTAAACGAAACGACGACGCAATAAAAGAGAAAAAAAAAGATGCAGAAGGCACTATATGGTGCTGAAGTACACAGCTCGAGTGGGAGACCACATCCATCTCCCGAGACCTGTAATGATGTCCAGATGTTTATCGGGCCCTGTGGGACCTCGCTATCAGCTAGGGGGTCACATGCTTAAGCACGCACTGCGTTTGCATGCATCTGATAAAGGAAAACAGCACTGCGCAACACAAAATACTCTTTCACCATATTACACGTCTGTACATTACTTTAGAAAACATTCTGCAGGAGAAAACGTGCCTATTGTGAATTCAGACAATATGAACAAACACGCACAGCAAGGATGATGTCATAACTGCTGTACCTTTATAATGACCTTTCACCCTCCAGTAAAATAAAGTGCAGTCATTTTTCGGGGAATCTAAAAAGCGCATTAAGAATGATGCCAGCTTCGGTACATCTGTACATTACATTGATGACTCAGGCTACCGAATGGAAAAAGAAGGAGTTCATCCGATAACAAGAGAAGAGCAACAGGTCATGTGTGGGTGCAAAGGCGCGCAAGCAGGGCGGTTTTACTCTATGATTTTAATCCTTCTCCGAAATACCAACAGCTGGAAATGAATTATTATGCTTAAGAGGAGATCAGAGACCAACTCCCGTTTCAGAACTTAATTCAAATGATTATCCTTCTCGATGGGATATGCATTTTAAAAAGGAACACAAACAACGGTAAACACGTACAGAAACAACAATATATTAATGCTATAGTTATACAGAAAGGGATTGTGTAGAAGTCTGTAGATTATACTTACATGAACACTGCAGTCTAATGACAAGCAAATAAATTACTCTTACAATTTAATAACTTAAGATTTATAAATAAGGCTTAGAGTAGCTTATAAGGCCATAAAACACAGTATTACGATCATTATTCGTACAACTCTAAGATGTTCGTCTCTGAAACTGAGCAATCATCCTTCAGAGTTTTACAATAGTTAGCAAAATTACTGGCATTCATTTACACGTCATTGAATTTGTTCCATCCTCTCACCTCTTATCCTGGTTATGGTTTCGGGGGCCTGGATGAGTCTATCCCACACCGCATAGGCTGGGCTGTTTCTTAATTATTACTACTAATAATAATAACAGTAATAATAAACCATTTTACTGACACCTCAGACTCCATTCTCGAAAGAGAGCTCTTGCTTACCAAAAGCATATTCCCCAAGAGTGTAAGAATGCCGAAACGTATTTGTGTGAATCAGATGAATTATGTTAAAAGTCAGATTATATACCAGCAATGCTGGATGATGTACACTGCTTCATCAGTGACTCTCTAAGCCAGACCTTACATAGTGCGAAAGGCCTCTGGGTTTAATCCCATGTTGCTCTTCACATACACTAATTAAGTTACACTTTTGTGAATTCATATCCATGTTGTTTGCGTGTTTCTGGCGCTGCTTGATCAACAAACGACATGAGGGTCATGTCTGCATGCCGACATAAATAAAGCTGTCATTATTAGACGAAGCTCTAGGTAAAACGGGCTTATTACATGTGGAGGTCATACAAAACGTGGTCACGCTGAAATATGGTGGCATTAGGCACGGTATATACCCATTTAGATCAGCACAATGATACACATTGTAACATTGGACTGTGGTCAGTCTAAGGCTGAATTATGCATGTGGGATGCAGCGGGACCTTTCCAACCTGTTTACATGCACAGCAGCAAACTTCCCTCCATGATTTAGGGAACAACTTCACAAATACACAGTTTCTTACAGTAGGTGACTACCTAGATAGAAAGAAGTCATGTGTAATTCCATCTTAATTAAAAACAAAGTGTTTCATTATGCAAGCCAAATTTGAAGCGTTTTAAAAAGTGACACGTTAAATAATCGGTAATACAGCTTCTGTTCAAATCATCACAGGAGGCTCCCTAGCTTCCAATCCCGATCCTCCAGTCTGCTCCCTATATTATTATCCCCATCCTCCAACCTGCCCCCTATATTATTATCCCGATCCTGATCCTCCAGTCTGCTCCTTATATTATTATCCCGATCCTCCAGTCTGCTCCCTATATTGTCATCCCGATCCTCCGGTCTGCTGCCTATATTACTATCCCGATCCTCCAGTCTGCTCCCTATATTATTATCCCCATCCTCCAACCTGCCCCCTATATTATTATCCCGATCCTGATCCTCCAGTCTGCTCCTTATATTATTATCCCGATCCTCCAGTCTGCTCCCTATATTGTCATCCCGATCCTCCGGTCTGCTGCCTATATTACTATCCCGATCCTCCAGTCTGCTCCCTATATTATTATCCCGATCCTGATCCTCCAGTCTGCTCCCTATATTATCATCCCGATCCTCCAGTCTGCTCCCTATATTATCATCCCGATCCTCCAGT
>JAACJT020000035.1:13262045-13286286 GCA_009936485.2 Gymnarchus niloticus
ATCCCGATCCTCCAGTCTGCTCCCTATATTATCATCCCGATCCTCCAGTCTGCTCCCTATATTATCATCCCGATCCTCCAACCTGCCCCCTATATTATTATCCCGATCCTGATCCTCCAGTCTGCTCCCTATATTATCATCCCGATCCACATCTTTTTTATTATTCATTGCACATTTGACTGACATTCCTGCCGTCCCCGAACCTTTGACAGACGCACCGATGACACTTGCCTTTTCTCTTGCCCAGGGCGCCCTCTTCCCCCCAGCCGCTGCCGACTCATCTTCCTCGGCTGATGCCGAGTCCGAGTCCTCCCCTTCCTCCAAGTCGTCGCCCTCCTCCGCTCCTGCCGCCTTGAAGCGCTTGGCTGCTCTCCCGTACTCCTCATGCTCCTCGGCCAGAGACATTTCAGTCGAATGAGAAATCTGAGCTCACGGCGAGTAAACGAGGCTGAGCGGCCGCTCGAGCGTCAGCCGGAGCCACGTCCTCCAAACACACTGACGCTCCCCGACCGCACCGCGAGCCGCACGGCCGGGATCCGCCCCACGCTGCCCTCATTGGGCAAGCCTCTCTCGGTGCTCATGAATGCCGCCTCTGATTGGACCACACTCTTCCGGGGACTCGCACATGTACATACTCTGATTGGTTCCTGCGGTTGCGTGTCAACAACAAGCGAAGCATACGTATTTACTCGCGGCATGGGAGTCAACAAATCACTTCTGTGTGAATTCCTTAGTCGTGAGAAGAGCGTGAATATGTTAATGACACAGTGCAATTTCAGAGTAGTAGAAGATCTCAGCAGACTTCACTTTTAAGAGTGCAGCCTTGCTGTGCTCCTAGATATGAGTTTATGAGCCAGTTTACCTGAATATGAAGCACCATGAGCCCCCGTAAGAACACTTACACTGCTGTCTCAGTCCTGTGGTGGTGTGCTGTTAAGAAATCATTACCTACCTGTAGCCATTAAGGCGTAAACGCAAAGTGAACACCTTCTGAGATGAAAATATCGCAGACACATTTGTGGTATGTTCACCTCGTCCTCAGGTGTGTGGCCCCAAGTGTGTGTCCCCAAGTGTGTGGCCCCAAGTGTGTGGCCCCAAATGTGTGTCCCCAAGTGTGTGGCCCCAAATGTGTGTCCCCAAGTGTGTGGGCCCAGGTGTGTGGCCCCAAATGTGTCGGCCCAGGTGTGTCGGCCCCAAATGTGTGGCCCCAAGTGTGTGTTGTGCCCATTTTCCTCCTAGATCCTCACTGTCCTCCCTCGGACGGCTCCAGGTCTTTGCTGGCTCTGCAATATGCCTCGATTCTGCAATACGGGCATATCTTCACAGTTACTGCTGAGTCTTAGTAATAAAGTTGAGATGAGACCCCATTTCGAGTCAGTCGTCCTAGCAGACACTGACGCTGCGGGCAAATGCATTCACATATTCACATTTAAGAGGCTATCCTATGCTATACTGAGCAAATGAGATGTCATTAAGTATCTCACTTTCGTGAAATTTGATTTTACACTATGAATTCTGTATGTATATCGATAATGTGTACTACAGCAGGGTTCCTGGTACTTCCTAATGAAAACGATTCCGTTGCTGAAATCGAATTAGTGCGCACTCCACAGATGGTATCATCGTGTCGTCCTCGTTCCAATGTCATTTTACACGTTTTTTATTCGCTGACGTTAAACTGGAGCACGCAAACAACAGCTGTTAACTCAGAAGTACTTAAAATAGACGAATAAACCAAAGAGATTAAAAATAAATTGACATTGTAATTGCCTTGAATGCAGGAATAGCCTAAGAAAGTCGAATTTTACCTAATGAAAAGAGTATTCAAATCGCCTAATAATCTACAGTATTTACAGCACAAATACGACAATCCATTAGTTCATTTCATATTGTGTATCCAAATGACAGGTCATTGGATACAAACTGGATCACTCGCAGGTGTGGGTTGTTGGTCTTGGGTCAGCACCCCATTGCCTGATGACACCAGTTCTCTAGAATTTGGAGAAAACCCAAGAAAACCTACCAATGACCACAGAGCCTGAATTATCTGTCAGCAGCAAAGCTACAGGTACACAGCAGTTCATGAAAGTGCTGTAAAATCAAGTAGTGTATGAGCTCTCTTTGATTATGAAATAAGTATGGAAGAGCATAAACTATTTGACTCCCTGTGGATGACGTGTAACATCTGTTAAAAGAGCTGCGGACCATGGAAAAAGTACAATTAGAGGAACATTATCCGTTTAGCGTGAGTCTTTTAAAATATACACTTCTTGGCAAGCAAGAAATTGGTCAGGGTGGTCGCCAGGCAACTGTCACTCAGTTTTTATCCGATTTAATATGCCAGTTCTCAGAATAAACACACACGCCTGTGAAGCGTTTTTGAAATTGCAAAAAAGGATAGAACATGCAAAATCTACATGGACAGAGCGTGGGATGCGAGCAGAATATGCAAACCAGTTATTATTATTATATTATAGAGAAGGCAAATGGAAATATATGATTTTTAGCCAAGCTACCGCTAACATAGCTTCTTTCAAAATTACAAGAAATATAAAGGGTCAAGGAACATCTTGAGACTTATCACGGGAGAGCAAATACATTTTCTTTCCAAGTTAATGGATGAGATGAATCTTGACGCATAAATAATGGAAAGCCTTTTCACTTATTTCAATTCATACCTTGTGGAACATTTCCTCTTTCTTTGAAAGATAATAAAATTTTAAAGCCACATTAAAGAGAATGATCACAGGCCTTTACTACATTTATTTGACATAGAAACCGAAATAAAAAGCTATTTACAAAAATGCACCCGAGACAGACCACCTTGTTCAGGTGTGTTGGATGTTTCACGGCTGGCGCACGTTCAGGTGATGAGAGAATTCAGTAACAACTGCTGTTCTAGAAAATCCATGCGTCCGTTATCGGCCTCTCTGAGGCGGACTGTTTCTTATATGCATGTTTCCCTTGCGCAGAATGTTTCCTGTTTTTGTTAATCACCACAATTCTCTACAACCGATCCCGTAGCCACAACAGTTTTTATGATATAGGATTGTCATCAGGTAATCATAGCAGGAGGGGCCCCAGGTAAACGCTCATGGCTATCAAGTCCATACGATCAATTTTGGTGGTATGTTGCATTTCAAATTCCATTTTTTGATGGATGATACTGTAAGGACATATTGTTCTAAGTTTGCTGAGGAGTTCCACTGAACAGCTGATAAAAATGATGTGGTAATCATCACGATTACGGCACTCAAATGATGTTTCTGTTGTAAGTAAGAATGAGAAGTCCTTTCGTTTGCTTTCTCACATGCAGATCGCAGTCTGAATCAGACGTAATTCCATCAAATGGACAGAGTGCTATCACCCAGGCTGCCCCATGCTCGAGGGAAATCGAAGGTTCAAAATCAGCAAAAGAATTTTCCATTTATTTCTTTATTCACATGATTAAGCTACGTTTTTGTTCTAGGGAGAATGGCAGCATCGGCCTGTGCAGGATACTTATCTGAGTGAGGATTTAAAAAATGACACAGCGATGAGGTCAATTCCTTCAAATGAACTGCCAGATCATTTAAGGCATGACCACATACACAGAGGAC
Source organism: Gymnarchus niloticus (assembly GCA_009936485.2). NCBI lineage: Eukaryota > Metazoa > Chordata > Actinopteri > Osteoglossiformes > Gymnarchidae > Gymnarchus > Gymnarchus niloticus. The sequence goes on from JAACJT020000035.1 coordinate 13,265,645, forward strand.
TTAGATCCTGAACATATTAAACCTTAATTTACGGTTCTCTTCTAGAGAACACAATTCCCTTTCTAACGTAGACCTTTCTAAACTTGCGTTTGTAGCCTTTAATTGTAATATTTACTTACACTACACAGCGATGGAATGACATCCAGGACGTTTCCCTGTCTTGCGCACTCTGCTGCCTCGGATCGGCTCTCTACAACCCACTTCCGCCTACGTGGATGGAAGGTGCACGGAGGGTGTAGTATTTGTTCTGTTTTATCATTCTAATTTTGTTCTTTTTGATAAGACCATGCATATTTTCCTTGGAACCTTCACAATTATGCAGCTTGCTTGCACTGCTTGGATAATCAAACATTTAAGCTGGATTTCTGCGAGTGCAGAAGTAACCGTGTTTGTCAGCACTTATTAGAGACCCTTCTTTCTAGCTGGGAAGACATAAATATTACATGACTGTGAATCATTCAGTTGTTGATTCTGATTCAGATGACTATGAGTAATGTGAATAGCCTATTTCTGAAGCTGCCTTTGTGGAGATGGTAGTTATTGTGCTTCCTGGCATTTTTCTGAAGACTTAGAAGGCCATTGGAAAAGAATAAGTTTCAGGAAAGACACAGATGTCCAACGCCGCTGTTCGGAAAAGATACAGACGTGCAACACCATTGTTCAGGAAAGACACAGATGTGCCACACAGCTGTTCTGACAATCAGAGGCACGTTTTCATTTAAAAATCAGGCTCTCAATGGCACAGATGTTTCAGGGTTGTAATACCCTGTTATGTCCAATCATCCATTCCATCATTATGTGGCCCCCCCTTGATGATTTTTCATGCTAACTCTGGTATCTACAGGAAACTCCAAAGGTGTCAGCCTCATTTCAGATCCCAGACAGCCAGATAACCACTGAAAAGGCAGCACATCACACATTTCCAAAAGATTGTTAAAGTTCTGCCTTTTCCATTTCCGTAACGAGGAACCATGATGTGTGTGTGCATAAGGGCAAGGTTTCTCACGTCGAGCCGCTCAGCAAGTGGAACTGAAATGCCTGAGTTGTCCAGCCATGGGAACAGAAAGTGTGCTGACTTCATGTTCATTGCTACAGGAGGACGAAGTGAAAGGCCCTCTTAATCGGTCTTTAAAAATGCCTGTGCTCAACTGCTGAATGGTTCAAATCACCATCTTTCACAAATGGTCCCCCAAATAAGGGAAAACACCACAGTGCTGTGAAATCTGGCCAGAGCCCAGAGGTACCCTGCTCTTCTGCTTAACAGGACGCAGTTTCCAGATCCCACAACGTCCCTGAAAATTAGAATCTCCACTTTTCTTTGCAGTGTCACTTGTATGGGATTTTAATTGCTGTACATGAGATCTGCCTGCGTTTATAGAATGACTCACCTGTATACGGATGGCGAGCTGGATCACTTATAAGCATTTGTACAAACTGGATTATAGTGATATTTGTAAATTCTTTAGGAATTACACAGGATTTCAGTTATAATCTCAGCCGTCACTGAAAAAAGCAAATTGTATAATTCAGCAGTTGGATCATCTCTTTGCTGGTTCTACCTATGACATTGTGCAGCAGACGCTGGCTAGATGACTTAGACATCTAGATTTCAACATTAGTGAAGAGAGCAGTCAGCTCTTAGCTATCAGTAAGTGTGTATTAACACGGCTCCTCGGAAACCTCCAGGCGCTAAAAAGGCATCGATATGTCTCAGGAAATCAGTTATGTTACGTGTCTGAATCTTGGCCAGAGTTTGTTTCTGCTCTTCTAAAAGCAAATATTCACATTCCTGCCATTCAAATCATGTCTTCAATTTATAGCATTGCCTCAATACTTTCATATTAAGAAAAAATATGAGGGAATGGGGTGGCGTTGCGTGTTTACAAATACCTGCCCTCTGTGGGCCACCGTTTAAACAGCTTCATTTTCTCGTTCTCAGGAGAAATGGGTCCTTCAGATCACTTGAATGTTTCTGTATGCAGCCTTCCCTTCACGTTTTCAAAAACACCATTCATCTTAAAACATTATAATTAGCCTTCCTTCCATCTTCTTATCCCGTAAATGGGCAGGTACCACTGAAGGCTGTAACCCTAAACAAGAGGAGGACATCCTGCCACGCCCACAGCCAATCAGCCACGCCCAGCTCATCCTAGATCCTCCTCCCTGGAGTACTAACACGTGGGACTCAGCATCGCTCCCTATATTAGCCTTGCAAAACCACCAGCTAGTTTACGTTACACTGAGCTTCCTTCTTTGCTGATAGTCCTCCCGTTTATGAGTGTTGCCCCGTCCTTCCACGTACGTCCCCTGGTTTTTCAGCTGGCTTTGGTTGCTGTATGTGTTGCTCAGTCTGGATTATGACCCCCTTGCTTGGACCTTCCATGACGTGTTTGCTTTACTCTGGTTTGGAGTTCCATTCCTGCTTCCTCGGTATCGACCCTGCTTGCCTGCATCTTCTCTCCCTGTTTATGATTAAACCTGTTCTCAGCACTTAGGTCCTCCTTGCGTGATCAGTACACATTCTGTATGAGTGCTGTTTATATGATTGCCAAGAATTGACATCAACTCTACAGCACCTAATAAGAATAACAATAATTGAATTTCGCTGCAATTATGTCCTCTTAATTCTGAGCGCCAGGGTAGGCTGACTTTTGTTCAGCAATCGGCTAGCAGACATCATTTTATGAGCTGCAACAAATTCCCTGATTTCTGGCAAGATTCAGTCAAATAACACCTAAGAGCAATTTACGAATTAATAAACTAGAATGAATTCAAAACACATTAAGATTTATCTGTGGGTACCGTCTACGTAAACCTACACTGGTCATCTAGTTGGTATGAAATGTACGTCAGTATAAATCAGAAAGAAGAAAAAGCCTGATTTTTTTCCAGTTAAACCCATACAGCTGCACATGTCTATAGTGCCAGCCATTTATGTGACATGTATGTAAATATGCATGCAAATTTGCGTCACTTAAGGACGCAATCCGTCACGGTTACCAACCTTCAGATGCAGGGGCATGAGCATCATTGAAGGAAAGGAAGCAGTATAGAATACAGGCTAACAGTAAAAAGACAACCAGCTGGCAGGTTAACGAGGAACCCGCTGCACGGGTTATGTAAAGAAGAAATATGATTCATGAATACTTCAAAGAACGCACACTGGAGTAATTTTGTCCCAGTTTGATTAATCCAAATTAAACCGATAGTCGGCTTGCTTTACCTCGACACGGAGAGGAGGAATTTAAGTGTTTTTAAATTTACCACAGGTGCTAACAGAAGAAACAATTATCTTCAGAAGTAAGACACGCTGCACTGTTGAATGGGCAACTCCATTTTCGCTCTTACGGTTTCTTTATTTAGCTGACGCCTTCATCCAAGGTGATTTAAGTGGAAGCGATCTGGCCTGCGGCAGGCCCTGGTGGATCTCAAATCCCAGGTTCCCAATGGTAAAGGTAACAATCATAACATCTATTAGGGTTACTGCAAGATAGTGTCAGGCTGATGTAAGGGGTTTTAGAGAGCTGTGTGTAAAAGGCAGTTTTACCTTGCAATACTATAGATAGCTGTAAGCTGCCAAAGACACGGTGGATAATGTGACTGTTTGTGACTGTTGAAGGCCAACGTGAGAAAGGCCTAGAGTAGCCGTTTCCTAATTTCTTATGTGGCCAGCAAACCCAGCCGGCAAAGTTATGCTTGCTAGTGCTTCTCATTTGTAAAGGCAGTGTCAAGATTCGCAACACCCAACTCCTCGTCTGTCACGCCGGTGTCCGTGCTGGAGCTCCCTTTAACCTGGTAACCCAGCTCCTGACGACGGCCTGAGGAGAGATTCTTGGTTTCTATGACGATGTAGAGGCACGTGGAGTTACCGAAGCTTGTTTGCAATCCCAGCCCCCAGCCGAAAACCTTTCAAACCCCATGTCTACCATCCCTTTCCATTCTGCCCCTCTCGGAAAAACGAACCAATGACCAAGATGACTTGCCTGTGACTGAAAAGAGTATTAATTGTGCCTGACAGCTCAGCAACTGATTGGCTGTTCAAACAACGATGAATGGGAAATTCACAGCCGCAATTTAGCAATAGCGGCCTAAGTGTCTTTTATGTCTGAAGGGCTACAGTGTTCCTGTGAGAGCAGGCCATGGAATGCTGGACCACTGTACTCAAATCTTACAACATATCTTTGATATTTTCCCATGCCAAAGTTGTCCAGCTTTCCGCCTTCTTTCAGGACCGCCAGCTGTCATAGGCTAACCATACTCCTCCATTTAGACTAAGCACCCAATTCAACTGAAGCGTGGCTTTGGCCAGAATCTCCAGATCCATCACGAAATGTAAATGACGCTCCCCGCTCCCACGGCACGGCCCACTGGACCCTCCGGAGAAGTGTTGTGGGCCCGCAGCCATATTTCCGTCATGCTAGACGTCTGCATATGCGATGTTTGCTGGTTGACAGCTGTCATGAAGAACGGTGTCGTGACTGGCTTCTGGGATAATACCTGTCCACTGGCCGTTGCTTTCACACGCCCTCGGAAATCAGTTTGAGTGGAGTGGACGTGGTTAGAGCCCTGGCTTCATCGCCATGGTGGGGGTCCTCGATAATGAGCACAAATTCCCAGACCGTGGTCAGGTGAGAATTGCATACTGTGCTCCTCACCAGCAAGATGGCATCGTATCACATGACGCAGTTCGTTGACACTGATGGTCTGGTTGAGGTTTTGAGGAAATGTTCAGCTATTTACTGGTAGAGACCTACCACCCCCTGCCACCAAACCACCCACTCCAGACCAATGTTTTTTGCCACCAGTGCGACAAAATCGATCCATCTTTAGTCATTCCATCTTATCCTTGGCAGGGCTGCATTTTGTGTTTGTAGTGTTCACTAAAAGCCAAAAAGAGCCTTACAGATGGTGACCGTTCAGAAAAGGAGCGACGATATTTCACCTCCAAATTAAAAAGGGAAGCCAACAGATGCAAAGCTCCTGCTTTCAGCTGTAGACGCTCACCAAACTCAAACTCAACGACCAGTCATCGGCAGCCAAGGGGACATTGTTTTAAAGTCTAGGAAAGCAGAAACAGCGGCTAATGGAGAGAAGCTGTCAGTGTGGGCCTAACAGGTGTTGCTTTGTTTCGGCTCCGCCGCGACACCCAGAGACACAGAATATCTCGATTACGTGAGCAGGATGTAACGCACTGTCCGCACTAGTCGAGCATACCCGTGTGTCATTGTCTTCGCAGACAAAAAGTGCGAAAAAGGAAAAGTAGCTTCAGTGAAAAAAATGTGGAGGAAATGAGCATTTACCCTCCCAAGTGCTTACCTACTTAAGCAATCGCAGATCTTATCGTTAAAGAGAAAAGCATTTGGTGCTAACTCTGTTTCTCCTTGCTTAATTACTGTACGTTGTTTTAATTATAGTAATTTGCTCCCCAGCTTATTACTCCTTTATTTTTGGTTCTCTTGCAATGCGGTCCAGTGGGATTTCAATTGTTTTTAATACACATGGGTTAACTGATGAGAGTAAATCGGAAATGTTACAGTATTTTCACTCTGTTCTTTTATTTCTCTAATGTTTAGCGGCATCCTAATGCTAAATGGACGTGAAGCACAATTTAATACATTTAACATCACGCATGATATTCATGTTTATCACATTTGAACCATTAAACATATATTCAGGCTTTTAATCCAGATTACTACACTCTCTTCCTCTGTCCATTAAGGTATTCTCTAAGCTTTTCTCACCGATTTTCACAGTTTCAGTACGTGTGAGAGCTTCAGCGTAATCTCCCCACACCTTCCACGACAGGAGCCGTATCAAGGCAGGTAAAAAGCTACTTAAATGCCATAATTTCGAGTCGCCAAGCATGTCTCATTAGGAAGAGCATTCTGGAGAGTGAGCAAGCTGACCATTCCCAGAGATTCCCGGCACTCGCAACACGAGTCAGCATGAAACAGGGCTCACGTCAAAGGTCTGCTCTGACACACCAATGTTCCTACAGGCATGCACAAAAGAGCATAAACTATAAATGGTTAAACAAAAAAAAGCAGGTCACAGCCCAGTGGTCAGAACACTGCGTCAGTAATCCCTTTCAATCAGGAGCTTCTGGTATTCTGAGATTTCTTATGTAACTGATTTGTACTCTAAATGTCACTAATGTTAGCCTTGCCTACAATGAATCAGGGATCAAACTGGCCAAAAACATTCCTCTGAATCTGTACTTTTGTACAGTTTCGTGACACGGTCCAGATGTGTGTGTGTATGAATCCTGTGATGGACTGGCATCTCATCCAGGGTGTACCCCAGCTTTGTGCCCTGTGAAGGATTGGCATCCCATCCAGGGTGTACCCCAGCCTCGTGCCCTGTGAAGGATTGGCATCCCATCCAGGGTGTACTCCAGCCTCGTGCCCTATGCTGCCTAAGAAAGTCTTCAGGCCCCCCTGTAACCCTGACCAGGATAAGTGGTTCGTTGATGGATGAATGGATGGATGGATATCCTGGTCAGGTTGCAGGGTAGCCTGGAGCCTGTCCCAGGCAGCAGAGGGTACCAGGCTGTGGTATACCATGTATGCAGAAGTCTCTGCTAGGTCCAGGCCGCAGGGGTGCCCTTACCACTGTGGTGTTTCCATGTGAGGAGTGCTCTTTGTGCATGTGTTGGAGGTGCCATCAAGTTCTGTTTATTGGCCTGACCTCCACCTCTCCAGGACCATCCGAGGTTCTCCGATGCTTTGGTTACTATGGGTGTAGCCACAGTAACAGTGGAGGTGCTGTATGTTTCTCTCCACGCTCCTGGACCGGATCTCCACAGCAGACTGCCACGTCACCACGTTAACCCACTTAAACATAAACATGTAACACCCTCCTCCCAAGCGTGTAAAAGTCATTAAGATTGCTCTGCTTCACCGTGGCTATTCTGCAATTACCCCTCATGAAGGTACGACCGGGACTGGGGATTCCTGAAACGGCCAGTTTAATGCTGGAAGGAAAGGACAGCTGGGAAATCAATCGGCTCGCCACTCCGCTTAATTGGTGTTAATGTGAGCAGCTGTGAGGACAGTGGTGTCTTACAGGAAGTCCGTTAGATGGACGTGTGAGCGATGGGCTCAGTAAACTGGACCATATGCTGGCAAATCCCTGCGTAGAGAGAGCAGAGAGTGCTGAGCTCACTCTTGGTACCAGATCGCTCTCGGCCCAAGCGGTGATGACATGTTGTCTGAAGGCACACAGAGTGTGGATCTTTTTCCATGTCAGGATTATCTCTGGATGTCATTCTGTGACCCTTTCAGATCAGAATCTCCCGGTGATGTTTGCCGTCTGCCTCTGCGGCAGTTTTCCCAGCAGTCTTTGCGCTCCACACATGAGTAGTCTCCCTCTGCCCATGATTAGGCAGCCCTACCCCCTTGGCGGCTGATTAATGCTCCTTTCACACAAAGAGTTTCCTTCGTCTCCCACAGCAGATGCTAAGTTCTCCCTCATTAAGGAAGTTGGCTTGACACGAGGTACTAAATTGTCCAGACTGGCTGAGGCACAGAGGTCCTGCTTACACGAAAACAAAAAAGCCATAGAAATGAAGATCCTGTTGATTATTAGAATATCAGCATAATGCCAGGCTTTAGGATGCAGAGCAGGCCTTTAGTGATTCCGCTTCCAAAACCCAACGATGGTCCATTCTTCCAGGCATTAGAATACATTGTCAAGGCAACGGGTCCTGCTACTCGCCGAGGGGCTTGTGGCTCGTGCCGCCCGCTGGGACTCCTGTTTGCGATTCGGCGCTCTTTTGCCCTGCTGATACAACATACGTGCGATTGTGGGGTCCAGTGGAACGGGACTAAGATTCTGCAGACGTCCAGACAGCAGCTGGAATTCAGCATCCCAGAGCCGGATGTGGTGTCAGGTTTAAGTAGGATTAGCAACGGGGGACTGGAGATCGATGACATACTTACCAACAATTTGTCTGGAGACCAGGCTTTTGGAGGAAACACGCAAAAACAAATTGTCCCTTCTGGAGAGAAATGCATAACTGCAGCATGTCTAAAATCAAGGTAGCTGTTTATTCAAACTCAGAGGGACTATGGCCAGAAATAGTGCTGCCGTTTGAGGTGGTGTTTCACAAGCCCCAGTCCTTTGATCTCTCATTGGGCGTTCGGTCCATCTGGATCCGCCAGGGCAGGGTGATTTGGCATAGGAAATTAGGGTGGTTCTGATCCACCCAGATGGCATGCGACATGGCAAGGCGGTGCTCCTGAGACATGCAGGCCTGGCTCGTCTGAGGCCCGGAAGAGGGGTGGGGCTTAAAAGATCCAGAGCCAGGTCCCACCTAGCCAGGCCTTGTCGACTCAATCTTGCTGTTCCGAAGTCATGGACTAGAGCTCCTTCCAGGTTTTCACCCCAGTGACCCAACTGAGCATGAAGGTTCTGTCACTGTGCACAGTCTGGCACCAGATGCCTAGGACACACTGTTAAACTGGCTTGTGTCATTAGTCGACGGTAACCGCCGGTCGCTCTGCGGTGAACATACACTCTGCTACCTTTTCTGCCCCAGAAGAAAATTAAGCTGGCCGGAGCATCGTCACTTGCAGTGAACATCTCCCGGGGAAGTGTAACTTCAAAATGAACCCACCCTAACCATCCAGCACAGCGGCCTGTGAAAAGCTCTTGGCTGGCGGGGGTGTCAAGTGGAAGAATGGGGCCCCGCTGCCCGCCGCTTCCCGGCTCAGACAGGGAGCCGTGGAGGTCAGCCAAGCAATGGGCAGAGGGGCCATTTCAGGAAAGACCAGTGCGTAGAGAGGATGACTGTGTTTTTTTTATGCAAATATCTTGAAATGGGCTGTAAAACATCATAACTTCGCAAGGCTGTGATAGAAACCCAAATCGGGAAATGTGAGAAAAATGCACTGATGGGAATATGCTGTGTCATAAAATAATCAGAGAATTACGGCGTGGATGTTCGATATCGCTTCTGCTTAAGGGGCACGCGTGAGATTAGCATATTACGTAAGTGCTACATGACAGCTGCTGTAAGGATTCAGCTTGGCATCATCAGGTAACGGTAACAAATCGCTAGTTGCAGAGGTGATTTGACAAAAATGAGAGTGGGATTAAAGGAAAAAACAAGAAATTTAAACCTGGAGAGGAGCTAAGAAATTGTCCTTATTGCTTTCGTGGCAGGAGTCTGTTGAATTCTGGACAAGTCGTCGAGCATCGTGACAGGAAATGACCTTGTGCTCCTTGTGAGACGGGAATGTGAAAATCCTGTCATTCATGCCACCGATGGCTGACCTGTTCCACCAAACACTGACAGAACAAACTGGGACAAGCTGCATTAAGACTGAAATACCAGCAGACTCTGCAAAAAAAATGTATGATGAATATTTAAACAATGGTACAGCGACCCTCGCCAGGAGGAGATTGAAGATGAAAGGCTGGGTGAGTGGATTTTATAGTTACGTGAGTCTTGTCGCTTTAATGTGCTGTTAAAACAAATACCATATCATTATAATTAAGAAAATTTAGAAACATTTAAAGGTCATTAAGGTTAATGCTTATTAGGATAATTACAGAGGTTTTTGTGGTTATAGCCCATAGCATTTTATTACAATCCCGTGACCAACTGCTCTTGGTAACTGCATGCCTCAAATATCGACACCTTTCCACGGAGCATTTCCTGTTCTTTGTCGGGTATATTCATCACCTTCTTTCGTGCTGACCTACCCTTCCTGTTGTCAACATGGCATGTTTCCTCCTGAACGATCTTGAAAATTGATTCGAGGAGGTTTGTTCAACACTCCTAGACAGACGACAGTGTCCGAATCTGCCAAAACCCTCCGCCGCATCTAAAAATGGCAGCGAATGTTATTAAAAGCCATCTCCCAAGGCATACCTTGTTGACAGTTCTACGGAATGGTTCCGCTTTTGTTATTGTTATTTAAGACTCTCTCACTGAGACACATCTAGAGGTCCTCGGAGATACTTAACAAGAGGAAGTCTTAGGTTATTCAAATATTTAACATCCGTGAATCAAACATTACCTGTATATTTTGTTGAGGATTTCACTACATGATAGGGTAGTGATGATGATAGGGTGGCACCATCCTCGTACGCAGGTATGGTTTGACAGTAGGCATGACTTTAACTGTTGGCTTTCTTACTAAGGCAAAGTTGCTATACTTCAGAAAGATGAGCTACTTTGGTCAAGGCATCTGCACTATGAACTGAAACTAAGATGAGAGTGACTCAGCACATAAAGAGACATGCCATGCTGGAATGCTAATGTGGTTCTGAGATGCTCCTCAGTTAGGTAGATACTTCATTACTCCCCAAAGGGAAATTCAGTTAGTGGTCACATGCATGGTTTTCAGACCTCTTCGCTTTCAGAATCCTCTTTCCTTCTCAGACGCAATGGGTGCCATGATGTTACTGCAACAAGCCTGGCTGACAGACAGAAGGAAAGCGGATGTATGTATAGAGCAAACCCACAGACACACACACACACACACACACACACACACACACACGATACATGTCAGTTCTCTGCTGTGTTTTTCACTTGAAGACTGTTTACATTCCTAACAAGTCCTGAGCCCAAATTTGAGATCTTAGAAGATCGTGCCCAAGCAACAGAGGCTCACATGCCGTGCAAACTTTTACCCCCTTGGTAGAAAAGAGCCCGCTCTCCACTCTGCCATTATGTCCAGGAGGCACATGGTCACCAGACATGGCTGGTGCCATGCAGGCTTTCGTCTTTCTCTCCGAAGAACCCAAGAATCGTGTGCACTAAGGCATCTCTTTTTAGACTCTCAGTCCACCTACTTTTTCCATTTTCTGATCTGGGAAATATTTTTTAACACCTGTTTTTTTTTTGGCCGCTCTGGGGCATAATATCGTCTCACTGAGAGCATCCATAATCCCATGAAAGTCAAGCAGGCCTACAATGCAAACATTTTTAGAAGAAATGTGACATATCTGTCTTTTAAAAATAAAATCTATTAAATAAAGAAGGGAAAGTAATGTTTGAATGTCTTCTCTAACTTGATTTCAGATGGTTTCTACCAAGCAATAAAATCTGATCTTGCTTGATATATTGAATGTCCTACCTTCCATAAAGCATCTCTCCAAAATGCACACTAAACAGAACCATCCTTGACATAAGGTCATTCTTCCCGTCCCGCAGGTCTGGAATGTCTTTTGAATGAAACGGAAATCCTCATGTTAGCCACACCACATTTCTGAGCTGAATTTGAATCCTGAGTTCATTCTTGGCAATTTTCCATTTACCCAATTTCAATAACGGCTCATCCAAATATGTTAGTGGTTGTCTGGCAAACAGCAAAGTACATCTTAGTCATAATGCCAGTACGTTATGGGGCATTGCCATATACGCACGTTCTCAGGAAAAATTACTTAATGAAATACAACCCAGTGGGGAAAAATGAATTCATGGGCCACCGGGTCAGACAACAAAGCTGTGAGTTCATGGAAAACCTCACACTGCCTCAACGAGGAGATATGGCACCGGCTGACCTGTCAGAAGCCGGGGCAGCCTGTTTTCCCATAATGCACTGCAGACACCGTGATCATCCGGTGTCGTAGTTATTCCACTGCTGCCTGTCTCTCCATGGCACCCTCCAGGAGCGTCCGCAGTGTCACTGTGCTGGCTGCTTCACCCCACGAGAGGTAAGAGGCCGGGGGCGGCGTTGACGATGCCGGGGAGCCATCCGTTCTATTTAGCCTTTCATTTAGTGTCTACATTTGCTTGGCCGGCAACAAACCCCATCCAGGACAGGCGCTAGGCTATCCAGCGCCAGGATCGAGTGGGAAGCAGCACCAGAACGTCTCTGAGCAAGACTTTGGCGTACATTATAACTGGGCACCGAAAGGACACACTGTCAGAGAGGAAGAACAGCCGCCTGACAGCTGTCTTCCAGGGAGCCCCTCATTCCTCCCCGCTCATGGTTACCCCATTCCTTGAGGTCGAGCCAAATGGGCCACAACACGCTCTTGGGAAACGTACCGTCTTTCGTGGGGGTAAGCGGGTCTGCCAAAGTGAGGGTTCCAGGTGCCCCGCTGGGCTGTCGAGAGGACTAGGGTGAGCAGGGCATGGCTTCAGAAACAGCAGGCTCCATCTGCCCAAGCCGTGATAAGGAGGTAGACTGTTGTTTTGGGGGGAGGAACTTAAGATTAAAAAGGGACTCTTAGAAGGTGTGCGTGTACAAGGGGCACTATTTATGGGGGATAGGACCATTACCTCTCCTCTGTTATCCACCGCTCCAGACACTTTTTGTGCTAAAGGGCTCAATATCCAGTGATTTTTGACTTTTTAACCCTTAATTCGAGTAAACAGCAGATATAAGATGTTTCAGAAGGACTTGGAAGGGAGACTGACCAAATCACTGTTTGTGGTGAGTAGAATGCAGTAAGCACCTGTAAACAGGACTCTAAAAAGCACTGTTTACATAACGCACGTCCCATAGCTGCTGACGGTGACCCGCCCAGTGTTCTCTGTACGGTTCTTGCGTTCTCTGTATGGAACAGCATAAAAATCCAGTGTGGGATGTTTTCCTGAATCACACCTTGCAAATAAGCATTTCAATTTATTCTCTTGGCATGGGTAAATAAGGAAATTAAACACAAGCGGAGGGCACTTTGGGCACCGACACTGGGCGAAATGCAATAAAGCCACTCCATAAAGACAGTGCCGCTTATTAATGCCGGGAAGAGCTTGGCAGCAGCGACACAGCCAGGCGGAGTGAGTTGGTGGGAAGGCGGGGGCGGGTGGCTGTTAGTCATCCCGCCCTCATCTCCCGGAGCCTAGGGAGCGTTCGCCCTCATACCCGGATCTAACAGACGCCTCGGGGTTCTTGGAGAGCCCGCCGAACTCTCAGCCGAGTCACTTGTTAACAGGCTCGCTTAGCTGTCAGCCGTCAGCGCCGCCAGAGAGCCCCCCCCCCACACCGTGGCTTTTCACGGATCCTCTGCTCTCGGTGCTCAGCCAATGCTTCCACCGCAAGTTCCACCGCAAGAAAGCAACGGTTGTTCCCACGGATACGAAGGACTAGAACCACACCCCAGCTCTGCCCTGTGACGACTTGTCCTCGTTGGTTTAGGAAGCCTGACCTGCACTCATTCAGACTTCAACAGATCCCCCGTTTATCCACGGACTCTCCCTGGATTCAAAGAGAGAAACACGTAAACAGACACGCCTCTCTAGCGGAAGGCCCATCATCTCATGTTTCGGAAGAGCAATTCTTGCGAATGTCAGTGAGATGACACTGAGCACATCGAGGAGATGATACTGCATTGGCCATGCCTACTGAGCCCTGACCCCATGGAGGTTAAGGTCTGACGCTCTTACCGAACACCAGGCTGCCAGGCGAGGGAACAGGTTCTGACAGATGTTCTCCTGAACCCAGAACCAGCCTCAGGGTACGGGGTTGATGAGCCAGGTCATTGAGTTAGCCGGTGCCTGGTTTTACTACATTCGCTGGGTGTCATTATAGGCCACACAGTAGAATGCACTGTCACCTCGTACCATTCCTGAACTAGGGGTTCGAATCCCACTGCTGCTCGTAGCATTTGGGTGTACAGGCATTTATGAATTTCCCATATAGTGTGAGTTAGACTGGCGTCCCATCCAGGGTGTTGCCCCACACTGCCTGTTTATCCTGTAGGTAGAAGACTGATGGATTGACAGTAGGTGACTGGGCTGTCTGAGAGGAAACACAAAGCTGATCTTCCCGATTCATACAAGCAGCCCAAAATCACAAATCAACTGCGTGGGGGCTATTCAATGACTGCAAGGCTGCAGTTCACTGGCCCACAGAACCTACAGAAAATGCCAAAGAAAAGCGATGATGAGAAGCCACAACATTAAAAATATTAATCATCAGGAGAACAGCAAATAAAAAAGGAATCGCCAGGAGCTCGAAATCTGCTGCCATCATTAGTCGCGGTAAACCCATATTTCAAACTCATTAGCATTTTTACAATTTCCAGTTATACCACTAAAACCCAGCCAGATGGGGTAGGATATTAGATGTGAGCATCAAAATTAATGCAGCCTGACCTCCGCAGCCAATGCGCACCCATACCGCCACTCCTGATGGCGGATCATATCATCCCCAAGCCGAGCAGTTCGGAAGGACAACCTTTACGCTCTGGTTCACAGGAATCTGGAGTCTTGCCGTTCAGGGCTAAAGCACCACACGCAGCCAAAAAGGTGTGCGAATATTACAAATAATTAGTGGCTGGGTGCCGTGTTTGCGTTGGGACAGCCCACGCTGAAGAATCAGGAGCTCGGCCAAACGGTGACTCCCTGTCCTCCCGGTCAGCCAGTGACATTGCGACAACAGAATCGCCCGCGGTTATTTTATTCTACTGTATAAATGAGCGGCCATGTTCTGGAATGATACGTTTCAAGTTTTGGCAGGGCCACAGCCAGCAACGTCAGCCTGTCTCTCGAAACTGACATGCAAGGAAGGGAACCGCAAATGCAGAGACAAACACGCGGTAAAGGAACTGCCAAAAAGGCTCAAATCGCGGGGTGTGGTGTACATTTGAGTCAGTGCCTGAATTTTTAAATGCCTTGCTGAACTCTGAAGCTGCAAAAATGGGGAACATCACAGATTATGCAAGCTGTGTTATGATACATGACCATGTGGTGAAGCATCACAAACCCCAGACCCAAGAGCCTGACTTCTTTCACTGCAATACAGAAACACTACTGTGTCACATAATGGAAGGGAAACAGGCACACTTACTGAGATCCACTCAAGCATGCGATGCCCTCAAGTCTATAATTTTGCCTCTGTGCCTGTCAGTTTTAGCTGTCATTAATAGTACCTGACTAGTGCTTAAAAAAAGACTGTCAATAAAGCAGGGAATGGAACCCAAGAAAATAGCCAAGCATTTTCTAACAGCGTTTCAGAGTGATTTGTCTTGATCATGTGATATTTGAGGTCATACCACCTCAAACACAGCCTCGTACCTTAGCAACCACTCCTCAAACTCCTCATCCCTGGCAACCATTATAAGCCTTTTGCACAGAACACTCAGAATTTTGTGCTTGGCATTACAGCTCAAAATTTAAGCGCCTAGCAACAGACGCAGACATTTTACACCAATCAACGGAAAAAGCTGGAGCTGAAGCATTTCTGGGGAAACCACCCTGCTACCGCCGCCGGAGACCGCCTACCCGCCACCTCGCCAAAATCAGGGGCTCAGGGCAGATTAGCAGCAATGGCGTGACATTGAGCATTGCGATGGCATGATCCAGTCAAATTCTGCAAATCCAGCCTGTGCAAAATCACATTTCTAACAGCATTGATTTTTCTCAGACATACTGTAGGTTTGAAAAGGTTTTCCTGCCTATAAGGAATGACGCGATGGTCACTCTGGGGTTCCTTTCAAACTTGTTGACAGTGATGATGATAGCAGATGAATTTGCAGCATGGAAAATGATACAAGTTCATGAAAAGGGATGGGGGTCCCGTTGAAAGTTACACGGAAGAGGGCTGTGTGCATACCACTAGGAACCATGGTGGTCCAGAAGACTGTAGATGAACATTCCATAAAGGAACATGAATCACTAAGGAAACAGATGTCCCCCTTCCTACAGGCACTGTCGATATTCAGACGGACGAGTCTCGATCTAATCTGTAGCTACGGCAGTAACGTAACAGACCACAAGCTGTTACCCAGGTTCGGACCCTCTCAGAACCTTCACAGGCAGGACTATTTATGCAGCTTTATTAAATACTGACAACCTGAAAGCATGCAAGTATGATAACAGCCGCATGATATTTTCACAGGTTAATGCATTTGTGTGGGAAGACAAGACAGCGATGCAGAGGCGGGGCCATATAGCAGCTGATATCCTTCTTAATGACAATCACGCCACATCGAATCAGTGAATTACCACGTGTGACCACAGTGATAATTTATCACGACCACACTGTCTACCAGACAGCTTACAGGTCTTTCTTCCTGGTTTCTGAACTTGGAGACTCCTCCAAGGCTAGACTGAAGGTCACCGTCTGCAGGACCTCACCAAACCAACCAGTCTATGAAAAGGCAAGAGAAGCTCGACCGAAGCATCGTCCAGGATGAGAGAACAGCAGCCATTTCGCTCGAAATCCCTTGTGATCAGAACTTTTCAGAGCAGCATGACAAGGCAAATAGTTAGCATCACTCCGAAGGATATTAAAATGATTTCGCCTGTTGAGAGTGTAATTCCAACTGCTAATCAGGGGAATTTTGTTTCTGTGCACCTAGCAGTCAATTTTTTTTAACACAGCCCAGCCCTACTACCCCCTTCCAGAGAACTGCTTCAAGTGCCAACCAAAAAGTCAATGGGAAACTCTCAAGAAAGCAAATACTTCAGTGTTGAGAGAGCAGGCCCAGCAATTACATCACAATGATCCATTCAGCTGTGAGAATTGTATCAGACATCTGTATGCAATGTAGAGAAGTTTTCACCTACCACCAAGGTAACAGTCCTGCCCGTTGCAGCGATAATTCTAAAGACTTACAGAAGTACTTTAAGGAGGCTGTCAGACACACAAAGGGAAGGTTCCTGAGGGTAAGTAGGGAAGATTCTACACCAATGGCCCTGAGAGAAATTTATATTTGCTTAAAAAATTTAAGCTATCGTTTTAAATATCAATAAGAGACGTATGTAGAAGCTTTAGCGTGTCCAGATAACCCCAGCATCCCTAAAATCTTGGCTTCCATTTTCACTGATGGAAACCAACAGAAGCCTCTCCACGTACCGCTGGCTCTAGGCTCCACAACAAAGACTCATTCTCTGGAATTGCCAACACTTTCTTTAATCAGAATTCACCACGAAAACAAGCAACAGCTCCCCCTACAGGTATCCAAAAAACATGCTAGACAAAAACTAATCCATTTTTGATAGAACTTGAAGTTTAATTTAATATGCATATACAAAAGCCCATTCCGCTCGTGTTTCCTATGGCACTAGTTAACCAACATCTACTGGGTCTTCAACAAGCAATAAGGCGGAAGAAAAAAAAAAAAAAGGAAGGATTTCTTCTTATCTCGATGTTTTCGTATGAACAACAGGGGAAATTATGACATCATGTGCCAAAAGGAACAGAGCAAAAATTAAATTTCTCAAAGGAATCGTTGCCGTTTGTGCAGACCTTCAGCTTTATTTCTAAAAGAGACAGCACAATAAAAAAAAAAAGAAAGCAGGGAGAAATCAGTCGTCTCTGTCTGGGCCGCCACTTTTTCTGGGACTGCCTGAGCGGGACCGGCTGAAAGAGAGACGAACGAGTTCACAGCAGCTTATCGTGCCATTATGTCGAAACACTTAGGATAAGGCATGACTTATCCTATCTACAGAGGAGCTACCCGATCTTCTACAGCAGGTCCCTCTCTTTACAGGGAAGACCCCGGTTTGTGATCCTTAACTGCAGCTCAATGGTTAAATTTATGCTTACCTTCGTTTTGCAGGTGATGATCTAGATTTTGACCGGCTGGGAAGGAAATACAAGCACCTATAAGTCGCACTCAATAAGTGGCAATTCATCTTCTACCATTTTCTGTAGACGAGGGAGGAATCAGAGGCTAAAACAACCATGGAGAGACTGCCCCCTGTTGGCCTGTGCTCATGTGACGTGCGGCTGATAGCCTCCAGTTATGTTCTACTTAAACCGGTTCAAAAAGCAGGAAACTATTTCCGCAATGAAATTTCCCAAACAAAACATTCAATATGGTTAAGAAAAAGAAATTGATGAGAACAGAGGCCACAACACATTTGCATAAACAACACACACAAACCAACACGGACCAACACAGACCAGCACGGACCAGCTACTCACCTCCTTGCTGGAGAGGCAGACTTGGACCTGCCTGCAGAGGCAGATCTGTGAAAGGACCAAAGAGCATCTTTAAATTTTCGCACACTGAATATTTCAGTCAATAGCAAGTTTTATATATACGATGAGAATAAGTATAGTCTTTTGCCAAAGACTCAACAATCAAAAGCCTCACGTCAGAGTAAAGAGAGACCCAGAGAAAGGTGGCTCAGGGCGAGCGCATACCTGCTCCTGGGATAAGAAGCGGATCGGGACCTTGATGCAGATCTCGATCGAGACCTTGACCGAGACCTTGATCGAGACCTTGACTGAGACCTGAGGAAAACAAAACAAATTTAAACAAATTCAGAACAACAGGGAAAAGCCCCAGAGTTTAACTGCTCAGGCTGACATCTGCTGAACTACCTTGATCTTTTGGGAGTCCCAGATCTAGATCTCCTTGGAGAAGCAGAGCGTGATCTGTGGGAATTAGAAGATCCCGAGCTGAAATGCACAGCGTACTACCGCATGGGGGTGGGGGGCTCTGAGCACAGCGCGAGACAACCACACAAATCCTGGGCTGTTCATCACGGGACATCCGCACTCGTTCCTAAACGAGGCCGTGAGCCCCGAATCTGAACGAACAGCCTCGCTCACCTTCGGCCACGACTGCGGCTGCGTGAACGAGAGTACCTCCTCCCACGGGACCTGGAGCGAGAGTGGGACCTGGAGCGGGATCGGGACCTGGATCTGACCACAGCCGAAGAGACGTTAAATCAGCGGCGGGTGGCTGGGACAGGAGAAGCAGCACACTTCCTGACCCTGCTTCTGCTACTGGCTTACAATCAAATCACTAGAGCATGACTACACACTTACTGCACTGCAAGTCATCAGAAAAGAGTACATCACAATTAACAGTACATGTATGCAGTAAAATGTCAAAACATTACTCTAGCATAAATATACATGATTCACATGAAGCAGAAATTTTCAAAAATTAAAAGCTAGTACATTACATTATTCTTAAGATTTGTTTAAAGGAAAAGCAAAACACATTAATTGGTACTTGAAATAAACCTTGCAAGTTTGCAGGGCGACCCTCTTTGGAGCAAGGTCTAGGAGATCTAGGCGGTCTAGAAGTATCTATCAGCCGATCTCTGCATCTAGTCGTGTTCTTCAATCTAACGATGACCGCACCGAGAGCCAAATCGCTTGATTGAGGCTTGATAGATGCGAGGGAGCTTTTTCTAGACGGGACCGTGGTCAACCGGGTCGTTCCTCTTTATAAACCGTGGCCCGATTGATAGCCAAATTTAGTGGATCGGCGATCATCTGGTGTCAAGCGAATTCTCTGCCCTCAACGAAAATCTTAAGTTGCAGCTAGGAGTGGCAGGCGCTCGAGGGGGTCTGGCCTCATATGCTGATCACCTCAGCGTCTAGGAGGATCGTAAGTGTTGAATTTGCTAGATGCCTCATGAAATCGTAAAGGCTTGCGACACTCTGAATCAAACGAAGAAACCTGAAAGGTTTTGACCAGGTGGATTGTTAATATTGCAACAACATTTCAGAGAAAAAAAGACTTTTCAAATATATGTCAAGTAAAACAGTAAATCCAAACAGTAACAACAGCAAAACATTATTTAAAAACATACAATGCAGACTGCAGTTTCATATCCATATCCTTACAATTACTTTAATCAAGCATGAGCAGAAAGGCTGACGGGTATCTGACGGGTATCAGCGCGGCACATTCCACCGTCACGCCTACCTGCTCCGCCGCCGCCGACTGTACCGCTGGCAGTCGTAGGCATAGTGACCCTTCTCACCGCACTCGTAACACCTGTCGTTGGGGTCAAAGGGCCGGCGGGTCGGGGGCCGGTCGTAGCGAGACCGCCTCGGCATTCCCGTAGACAGCTCGACACGAACCCTAGACCCGCAAAGTACCCTGGAACGGGAGACAACGGCTACTGACGCCAGCGCGAAGGAGAGATGCCGACTCCTTGGCGAGATCACAAGGAACTCCCGCTCTCTGGTGCTGTGGAGCCTGCTACAGACAAGCTTCAGTGGACGCTGCAGAGTCTGAACAGCCCTTAAATCCTGCTGACTGCACAGCTACTGATGGAGAGATTAAGGCCCATAAGGGCCTGCAAAACAGCAACGCAGACCTGAGCTAAATGAGAACGACATCTTGTCATTTTTCACCCACATTTACGTTTAATGTGCCAGCAACTAGGGCGATACTTAAACATACAGATCTCAGCCAGCCCAACAAAGTACATTACAAACAGCACAAGTTTAAGATGGACAATAAGTGGCAGACTAATATACCGCTCGAAAAAATTAAAGGAACACTTTGAAAACACATCAGATCTCAATGGGAAGAAAAACCATCCTGGACCGGTCATGCTGAACGATGTTACAGGCAGCATAACGTTCCCCACGGCTTCTCCAGACCCTTTCACGTCTGTCACGTGTGCTCAGGGTGAACCTGCTCTCGTCTGTGAAAAGCACAGGGCGCCGGTGGCGGACCTGCCAATTCTGGTATTCTATGGCAAATGCCAACTGAGCTCCACGGTGCCGGGCAGTGAGCACAGGGCCCACTAAAGGACGTCGGGCCCTCAGGCCACCCTCCTGAAGACTGTTTCTGATTGTTTGGTTAGAGACATTCACACCAGTGGCCTGCTGGAGATCATTTTGTAGGGCTCTGGCAGTGCTTATCCTGTTCCTCCTTGCACAAAGCAGCAGATACCGCTCCTGCTGATGGGTTAAGGACCTTCTACGGCCCTGTCCAGCTCTCCTAGAGTAACTGCCTGTCTCCTGGAATCTCCT
>JAACJT020000035.1:13309462-13331255 GCA_009936485.2 Gymnarchus niloticus
GGGGGGGGGGGGGTAATTGAAACCCTATTTTCCAAATGTTATCTTAGTGATCTCTGGAGGAGCTTTCAGCAGATCTGATTAATAAACTGAGCTCGTGTTTCCCAATTGCGCCGATGAAACCGACTGCTTGTTCCCCAGAACAGTCAGCTGATGTAACAGCCCCAGTCTCCTTGACGTCCTTCTCAAAGTCACGCACCATGATCAGGTTTGTGAAACAGCTCAGTAAGTGACCTCAGTCCATAAAGCTTCAAAGAAAACCACTCCCACAATAACTGCTCTTAAAGCTGCCAAGATGCCTCTAGCAACCACAGCGTCCATGATTAAAGCCTGTGGTGCCCAGCATTTCCACATCACTCGAGGCATGCTGGGAAGTGATTCATTTAGTCCCAGGAGGGGAACACACAGCCTATATCAGACATAATGGGGCATAAAGCTGGGGCACACCTCCAACAGGCTGAATGCACGTACAAACACACACTCCCATACTGTATAGGCAATTTAGAGAAGCCATTTTGCCAAAGTGCATGTCATCAGGCCACAGAAGGTAAAGCCATGAGATGTGGACACACCCACACACACACACACACACACACACACAGCAGAGATGGGAGTCAAATGTCCGAGCCTGGGGGCGGGGGGGGGGGGGTAATCCGTGCTGTGTACTGAGCCACTCTCCATCAGATGCTCCCTTCAAAACCCCTGGTGTGCGGTAGGAGCAGGACCACAGAGAGACCGGCACCTGTAGAAGTCGGACTCGAGCAGCGTGAGCTGGCGGGCGATCTCGATGGGGTGTAGGGTCATGAGGTCGAAGTGCTCGGTCTGGCCCTGCTTGCTGATGTGCCACTCGATGGGGGGTGGCGAGCTCTCGAAGGTGATGTTGTGGCTCGGCCCGTTGGCCTGCGCCTGCTTCTTCCTCTGGATGATCTTGGTGATGGACTCCACCCACTTCCTCATGGCTTTGCCTGCAGAGACAATCAGTCAGCTAGCAGTTCTTGGGGTCAGTTGGTGATGCCTACAGGGTGTTGGATGTAGCCCCGTTTAACCATACAAAGACCTTTCTTCCAGCTACAATTCCATGCACTACAATGAAAGACTGCTCACCTTCATTCTTGAAATCGAGCCACCAGCTATGACTGGGTTGACAGATGTCAATAATCTTTTAGAAAAGGAGCGGCCGTCAGCATTATGCCAGAGTACCATTGGGTCGGTACGGCTGAGTACCTCGGACAGTGCCGATGAACTCCTCTAAGCGCCTCAGCAACTCGGGGTCTCGCTCAAAGTCATAGAAGTGGTGCTCCACCCAGTGCCGACACACGTTGAGTACTCTGCAACGATAGGCAGAGAGTGACGGATCAGAGGCGGCATGCCGACGGTGCTTCCGAAAGGGGGGACAATGCCCCGCAGGATACGCCGGACACTGTCCAGGCTGCACTGAGACAGGGGCTACACAACCTGTGGAGTTCTATTAACCTCCACATTTAACAGGACACACGGAGGACTGAGCTCTTTCAAAAAATATCAGCACTATGGAGGGGGGGGGGGGACGACACACACCCTAATAAAGAGCCAGCTCCGGTCATAATTCCCAACACAGACCGCCATACGTGACAGAGAGGACAGTTTTAAAGGACTGCTGGCTTGAGGAGGTGGTACCTGAGCTGTACGGGCTGGACGTACTCCTTACGGAATCGCTTGAGCTCTCCGCTGAGAGGCTGCTCTCCATTCTCCATGGCAAACTGGTCAGCCTCCGTGGGTTTAGGCTCTGGTATGTCGAACCTGGCATGCAACACGCAGCCGTTTCAAACTGACACTCCTAACGTGCCCAAAATGACATGATCCATGCTGCAGCCCTCATTTTCATCGGCCAAAACGGGGCCCTGCATTGCAGCAGAAAGCTCACCTTTCCATCAGGAGAGCCAGCAGCTCCTGGGGCTTGCAGAAGGAGCGGTACGTCGTCAAGAATGTCCTCACGAAATTCGGATCTGCAAAGACATCGCTCATTACAGGGTGTAAATTTTCAACAATAACACGACAGTGTGCTGTTGGGTGAGTGAGTACACGCGCTCGTGACTGTCACTTGCGATGGGTTGACGCCCCGACCAGGGTCCCTAAGGCTGCCTGGGATAGGCTCCAGGGCCCTCCACAACCCTGAATAAGATAAAGCGGTTTGGAAAATTGATGGATGATTACACAGCATGGACACAGCCCAGGCGCCTTCAGAACCTCACTCCGAATATTGCACCCAAAGAGCGAAGCCCTTCAGTCAGCAAAGTGAGATCACGGGACTGGGCACATTCAGACCTTCACTCTGAACGGCATACACAAAAATCCAACTAGTCCGAAAACCAAGCAATACCTGAGTACGAGCGAAGTTGGCAATTATACCATGAGACATAGAAGCAGGAGATTAAATTCACCTGTAGAAAGGGGCTGACCACTGCTTTGCAGGGCCAGGCTCAACGTCAGCTCGGCTCTATCAGGTTCCACATGGAGGTGGGGGGGAGGAGAGAGAGTCCTACCCTTGTGAGGACCTAGGGTACACACTGCCACAAAGCATCTGCCTTTCCATAAACAGCTTTTTTTAGATTTCTCCTGCCAAATTTAAGCAAGGTAGGATGAGGAATTTATTAGGCCTACATTTAAAAGTAGTATCTAATGGATAATTCATGAATGTGGTGAAACCTAAACCGTCATGAGGCCAGGTTCAAGAAAGGGCCCCCCCACAAAGACTCCGGAGGAAAACAGACCTCTTGGGCCATTCTTGAATTTGGCTGGTAGAGGATTACCCACATCAGTAAAATGAGGGTCACCCGGAAACCCCACAATCAGAAAAATCACGGACACACTCATGCCTTGAAGCGTGAGACCAGCACCTTCGTAGAGCTCAGCATGCCGTTTGGTCACATGACGGATCTGCGACGCTGCCTTTAGCCGGGCAGATGGGGAACAATGGATGCCTTTGTGTGGATTTACAAACAATCGGGTCAGAATCATTCCAGGGAGGAAACAGACGGTAGCCTGACGTACAGAGCCACTCCGAGACTTCACAAAGACACCCAAAATAGACCACCATTCCCAGCATCACAGTCCACACAGAGGCAGCTGCATAGACCACACACATGCACAGAGATGTGTTTACAAGGACAGCCACTCTCTCAGTTTACACGCTGTCAGGCACATGACCACACCGTGAACGAGCACGAGGCCGCTGAACACACGTTACCAAAGGCCACATTTCACAGACATTACCATATCCAAGCCTGGAGGGGGGAGGTCATTAAAGGTTATTAAAACGTGAACCCTGGGAAGGAAGTGATGCGAGTTGACTGGGTGCGGCAGAACAGTGGATTCCCTCTCTGCAGGTCAGACTGGGTCCGAGGTGCTAAGGACAGGACGCACTTTTTTCTCCAGCAATTAAAACAAAATTGCAAAACCACCTGCTTTGGGTCATCGGTGGCCAAAAACCAGAAAGAAAGGATGGGTGCGAGCGGGGGCCACCCATGTCCTCTTCCCGCCCTAATCAGAAAAATCCTGCCCCTTAAAGACAGACCCAGACCTGAGCCATTCAAATGGCCTATAGGAGTATTACAAGCACTGTCATTAGCCAATGAAAATGCTGGCTGCCTTCAAATACATCGCTATGCAAAAGAAGGCAATATATTTTTAATGTTTTCCTCAAGAATTTTTCATATGGCTAAAAATTCTGGGAAACAAGAGTCCCAGCAGCATTCCGATCACCATAAAGGGAAAAGCTGACAACTGAAACAGGAGTCTGAACAAATTAAACTGGATAAACTAAATTATTCCTGAACAAATGTCCATTTGAGCCATTAACTGTAAACACATTGTTCTTTAAATACTGCATCTATGTTTAGGTGTTACTCAGACAGGAAAGAGCTTTATCGTTTTAATCAGGAGGTGAAGAAATGAGCACCTCGTATTTACTGGCTCGGTACCGGGGGGGGGGGCGGCCCGTTACGATGATTCAAACGGTTAAGCCCTCAATCATCGGCCTAAATGAGCTCGCAGGCTAAGCATCGACTTCCTTGGTAGTGTGTCAGTATTACAGAAGACTAGGGAGTTAATTCACAGGAGCGGAAAAACTCAGCAGCGCATTGAGGTCAAGGGCATTGGCCAAGCAAGCAGAGGGCTGCTCTGGTGGAGGACTGGAATGATACCGAAACAAAGTAGGTCATCATATTCTGGGCGATGACGTCCATGAGCTTTGCAAATATTTACAAACTGTGCAGAAACGGCTTGAAATAGAATGGCCATGACGCAAGTGGGGGGAGCTGGCTTCGGAAGCAAATACCGTGACACAGCACTTTAGCGTCGTCCCATACTGACAAACGGCAAACACAGAACTCTCCAGTCCATACACTGTGACACGGCCTGCCGTGTGCAAGGCTCGGCACTTTGCCGTTTTTAGCGCTGTCCCTTACTGACAAACAGAACTCTCCAGTCCATATAAATGCATCAAAAAGTGCTGTCTACTGACGGCCACATGGCTCCTGCAGAGCCAAATACAATGACTTACACCCTAAACAAAAAATTGTGTTGTTTCTTCTCTTATCAGGACCGGCAAACATTCCTCCAGGCATTTAACAGAAGTTTATTCCACCTTAAAATAAGCTGCCCGCTATTTACAGGAGAAAACTGCTTGACTCACTGCGAGCTAAACACAGCTAAACACACTATTTACCTTCTCTCTGGCTGCTGTCTGCCATCTTAAAGGGACGAGGACAGGTGTCGCATCCAAAAAAAGAAACACCCATTTAAGAGTACAAGACGTCCTAACCATTCAGGAGTTGCCCCTGTGGTCTCACCTGCATACATGTGGTAGGTGAGCCTCTCGATGAGCTTGGTCACGGTGCCAGCCTTGATGATGGGGATGCCGGACTTGGACTGCACGTTCTCCTCAAAGACCACGTTCTCATCCGAGTCGGGCTCAGCAAAGCGGTAAACCTCAGGGTTAGGTAAGCGCATCTGCTCCTCCTTCTCGTCCTGCAGCAGGGTGAGGTCCAGCATGCGCTCCAGCGTGGAGCGGTACTGCAGCGAGATGAGGGCCGCCATCCAGCTGCTCTT
Organism: Gymnarchus niloticus; assembly: GCA_009936485.2. Lineage (NCBI taxonomy): Eukaryota > Metazoa > Chordata > Actinopteri > Osteoglossiformes > Gymnarchidae > Gymnarchus > Gymnarchus niloticus. Next base: position 13,314,548 of record JAACJT020000035.1, read on the forward strand.
CTCCTCGGCCGACTTGGCGGCAAACACCACGCTGTTGCCGTCCTTCAGGATGATCTCGAAGGCGTGCCGGTACTCGCCCGTGTCGTCCTTGTCGTTGATCTGCACCTTGCGCATGAAGAACTTCTCCTTGAGGCGGTACTCGGCCGCACTGGCGCCCGGCAGCCGCGGCTGGCCGTGGTTCGACTTGCAGCAGATCATGAGGCCGTCGAAGAGAAAGATATGGCGCTCGTGCTTGGCTCCGACACGTGTCAGAGTGCCTTCCATGATGAACTCGCTGCAGCACTGCCCGATGTCTTTGCCCTCCCAGCCGTCGATGTTCTTCTGGATCTCGTTCATCTTCTTGATGGCCAGGTGCTTGCCCTTCATCTGCTGGCTGTAGAAGCGGCAGGCGGACTCGCTGAATGCCAGGTCAAACGCAGGCGGGAGAGGGACAGCGACGTTAGTCTGACGTTCAACAATGCAGTGACCAGCAGACCCGACGGGGAATGAAATGGAAAAACCTCGTGGTCTTTAGGAGAACCTGGTGTAAAGCTTGATTCCAAAGGAGCCTCTTAAGTCAAACTGCAAATCAGCGACCACACAGAGGAGGGTTATTCCTTTCGACATCCAGCCAACCTTTTTCAGATTTGCTTAGGTTATTATGGTCGGGTGTCAAAAATATTGATAGTAATAAATCACTTTCCCAAAGATCGTAAACAAGCTAAAAATGAGGCTAGTCAGACAGTAGGAAACCAGCTTACATTTGGACAACTCATGAGAAATGCAGAGCACCGTGAGCAGGAAAGTCTGAAGAGTGATTAGCGAGACCCTCGACTTAGCTCCGTTTAAAGAAAAGGCAGGATTGTGGATGTCAAACAGATCACAGTGAAGCCCTTGCTGGATCCCCATCATAAAAGCATCATCTTGGCAAGTACATAGAATAACTGCCCAATGTTTCACCAGCCTAATCCTCAATTTCCCTTCGGGATTAAAAGTACCCATCTAAGACGGGCCAGCTGGTCTCAGGAGGTTAGTTGCACTTTGCCTTCATCTTCAACTTCCTTGCAGACTCATTTCTAGACTCTAACTTGACTGAGAACGGAGCGGACGTTCTGCCACCCACCTACGCTATGTAAAAATCACAGGCCCCCCGCCCATAACTCCAGGACATACCATGAAATATGCCATGATCTCCCCATAGAAAACACCACTGATGACGAGCTGGAAGTTCACCCAGTATCCTCATCCTTGTCACACTGTGCTTCTCTCACCAGAAAAAGTGGTAATAAATGGAGGAAAGTGGAACGAAGAAGGCGGTCTGTGAGGAAGGTCCCTCCTCTGCCTCGGCTCTCCCTCTAGACCAGGAAACAATAGCAGGGAGGTCCCACACAGGACGGCCCACCCTCCTGACATGCTGATTCTGGGCCGCCCACCAACCTCCACCATCCCCCCAAGCAGTCACAGTTTTAGTAAAGAAACTTTGTGTAGGAAATGAGGGTAAAGGAAACACTGCTCAGGACTGAGGGATCCATGCCGGGTGGGTTTACCTCAGCCTGCGCTTGGCCAGGCTCTTAGAGCAGATGCGTTCCATACTGCTCTGCAGGTTGAGCAGGGCGGTGATGGCCTGCTTCAGACACTCCTTGTCCTCCTCATCCTCACTCTTTTCCTTCAGTTGCTATGTATCATGGAAACAACAGAAGGAGAGTCAGAAGGAAAAGTGTAGAGCGGAGACGACCTTGGGAGGGTCGGCGTCTTGCTCAGAGGGACATTCGTGCAGAAAGAAATGCGATTTCACCTCCCTCAACCAGCTTCATTCTTGTGAACACAGCGAGACAGACATTAAAAAGTGGCACTTCCAACAATAAAAGTAGACTAATTCAGATACACGACACCTGAATCCAACAATCACTCAACATCCTGCCTGTAACAGACCTTCATCAGTCTCGTGAGTCTCCTTGGGTGGTGGGGGGAGGGAGTCCTTCAATAAAGCTGGTCGTCACACCTCCCACCCCCACACTCAAACACCCCCAGCTGTCCCAGCCTAACACCCTGGCTGTTACTCACCCCAAGCCTCTGAAAAGGCAGGCTTACGCTCTTGTTCCCGATCAATTAACCAAACTGTACACATGGAAAAACACCGCTGGATAAGGAACACCATCAGACTCTCTCAGGCCAGGTAGTCGGTGGCGCACTGTTAGGATATGTTAATGTTTTCTCAGAAACTATGAGCAGTCACAAAAAGAGACGGGAATCAAACCAAAGACCTTGGGTTCACACCTCGTTAGGTGCCGCTGCAGTTGAGCATGTGGTTGACGGGGCTCAGGGAAGACGACGAGACCGTATGGCAGCTCCGTCAGGCACAGATGCAGTTCACCTCACCTCAGGAGAGGGTCGGGGGCTCTGATAGCACTGCTGCTACGACCGCTACGGCCTCCAGTCGGGGCCACCGGGAGGGCGGGCCCTCGTCAAGGCCCGGGCTCTGGGAGACCCTCGCGGGGGTGACCATGGAAACCACCCGCCCGCCGCTCGGTAAGCAAATGAGATCCAGAGGGATACGACTCTGACGTTAGCAGGTATCCCTCTTAATTGTGCCACAGTCAGCCCGAGAACAGGTGACTAGTGTGAGCTGCCTCCATTAGAGCCACATTCTCACTTCTCTTCCATGGAGTCAGTGTGCCTTGCAAAGGAGGGACAGGAAAGCCCCAGGATTCGGACCAGGAGCCGGAGGAGCCAGCCTGGGAGGCTCACCGGGACTGCGAATGTCAGGGGGCGTCATGTGACACCAGCCGAGGCCCTGCGATGCTGGAAAATGTTTTTGGCCAAAACTGCTGACATCTCTCCGGCAACCATACGGCTGAGCGTCTTGAATTTTCATTCAGGCGGATGCATTACTAGGGAAACTCGTTAAAAATAAACCCGTCGCCATGGGTGGACTACATTCTCGGGCAGCCATGAGAAGTGCATCCAGGCAGACAAAAAAAACTAGAAACTTCACATAAATTTGTCTTCATGCTTGCCGTGACGACAGCCTCGGTCGCAGAGGTTACACAGCGACGTGATATGGCACAAAGCCAGACGCGGTCAGCAGAATCCTTACCTGAACACCAAGTGAAAACACAGTGCATGTAAATGAACTGTAAATGTGACTAGAGATCAACCGAGAAGCCAGGCCAGCTCCAGTCACATGACGCACAACGACCTCAGAACGTGTTCATCTTTCGCAGGTAGGATACCATGGCAAACACCGCCGGGAGCTGAGACACGTGCCGAACACGGAACCGTCACCGTCTCCTAACCGTGTCTAGGTTTCCTTACCTTTAAGATCTCAAAGTAATGCAGACAGTGGTAAACAGGAGAGAGCAGCAGACGTGGAAGGACGTACTGTACAGCCTCCTTAAAACCTTCGCCGATGGACTGTGGGACAGGAAAAGTGGAGGCATGTTTAAGAAGCGTGCTGGACAACACACTCATTCACCAGGCAGGTGACAGAAGTAGCTTACGAGCAGGTCTCAGTCCCAGGGCAGCCCTGTGCGAGGCGATTAGCACAGCCTGCTTCAATGAGAAGAGGACGATCACGCTCGTTCAATGCTGCGACGACAGGTGGGCGCCTGGTTACCTGCAGGTAGAACGCGGCCCCCGGCTTGGACAGCTGGCTCAGGAAGTGGTCCTGAAATCCGGTCCGTAGGATGTCCTGAGCGTACGCCTCGTATGGGTCGAAGGCCAGCTCCTGACATGAACACGCTCGCGGTCACAAGGGGCTTTATCACCCTGGCTCCTCTCGAACGGACTTCCACGTCAGAACAGTGCAGCTACTTAGCATTTGTGTTTCTAGTTAGCGTTGCTAGTTGCTAGCTGTTGGCATGACAATCAGGCCGCAAACTATATTAAAATAAACAGTTATGGGTATGAATATTTAATCCACAGCTCATCATTGGCTAAGCAGCTTTAAAAAGGAGCCACGCTTGTACGCTGGGCACATCAAGAAACCCCGTGGGATTATCAGTTTGTGCTTCAAAATCCAGCAGAACTTCCAGGCGGTTTCTCGTAGAGGACGACAATGCTGTACCGGCTGCCCTCCTGTCACCTTATCTATCATTTAGGAAAAACTGACAAGGACATGGGGAGATGGCTAACGAGCACCGCTCCTGTGGCATCCAAGGGCTTCTTACCTCGGCCAGATCCTCAAAGCAACTTCCCACCAGTGGATGAGGGCTTCCCTCATCCGTCATCTCCACGGTGTCTTCGATGAGCCCCAGCAGCTTCAGCGTCAACTCCTGGATGTCCACGATGCGGCTGAAGATGTTCTCCACATCCTGCAGAAGTAGCAGGTGAACTGGTGTGGCCTACACTCGTGTACAATACAGACATCCTGTGACCCAGGAAAAGACCTGCGAACATTAAACGTGGAACCCCGTGTGTGACCAACCCCATCCGTTACTGGATGTTCCTTGACCTTCCAATTCTTCCACTGGGTACCTACATGGTGGGAGAAGAGCTTGGTGTTGGACACAAAGGGCTCCCGGAAGACCTTGATGATAAGGTTGAGGTCTCTCAAGTACTGTCGCACTTCCGCCATGAAAGTCTTCACAAGATCGTAGTACATCTGCACGCCTGACACCGAAGGCTCCTCATCGATGAGGGGGAAGCCGCTAATGTCCTCCTCGTCTTGATGAAACATATCCATCAGTACCTGGGGGGCATCACACTATCACTACCCACACCACCCTCTCCTCAAGATACCCACTCATCCCGTTTCTTGCTTGGAAGAACATCTGCTCCATGTAGAATACTGCAGTAAAGCTTCACCTTGGGAGAGGGGATTGCCCGGGAGTGCCTTAAAGAAACACAAGCTAGACAAATGTCACTCCTTGGTCATGCTGACACCGATCATATGCTAAGACATCATTACTACAAAAACTCATTCTGCCAGGCCAAGCACAGACCAAGGTGCAGAAAGAGGGGCTGAAGGTGCCAAGACACAGCACTACATAGAGGGGGAGCTGAGGGGGGGGGGGATTGAAAGCCCGCCGGTAAAATGAAAGACCACTCATTTGGTCAAGTCCAGCGGTGGTCAGGCACAGCACAGTTTACGTCGGCCTCGTCTCTAGCTGCTCGGTTAAAAACACTCTGCAGCTTGAGACTCACCTTATCTGCACACATCGCCACCTTTATGTCTTGCTGGGAGATTTCATAGTGTCGGATATTCCTCACATAGTTTCCGGCCAGCTTCAGGATGTCCGCAGAGATGTACTCCAGAACCGCCACGATATAAACAGACACCTGATGGTCAATCTTGTATCCCAGCACCTCCTGTGAATGTTAAAAGTAAATATGGGGAAAAGATCCACCATTCAATACAGTAAGGGCAGCTGTTTAGAATTAATGCCAACAAATCATGGGGCAATGGAACAGCAGTGGATATTTCATGTGCTATATAACATCAATGGTATTCTTACATTTATTTAAAAAATAAATCTACAGCTCAGTGTATCTGCTCGAACTCAGGATGCCCAGCTTTACGGGTATCCTAACAGAAGAGTAAGGGCTCCCCCTAAAGGCAACTCATCTCAACACAAATGGTCTGTAACTTCTCAGTTTAAAAAAAAAAAGACAGGAGGGAACCTTGAGTAGTGGGTGAATCTTATCCACAGGCAGCGCTAGAGGGTTCCTCCTCTTCCTCTTCTCAATGGCAGCCTGGGCATCCGCAATGGCCCACTTGTCGATAGGGTGCGGGAAACTCTTCTGCACGCGTTCCTTAGATGCCAAAGGAGACTCTTTAATACAGCTAGCTGATATCTGGTTACAATAAAGTTTACAAATAATATAGAATGAATAAAAAGGTTAAGGGATGTTAATTAAACTGGGCTGGGCATGGAACTACAGATGGCTACAATGACCTTCCTGGGTGGAGGTGATGGCAGAAAAATAGTCACATGGAGCAGAGAATGGAGATAGAGGAAGGTGGTGTACGGCAGGGCAGAGACACTGGAGAGGACACCACACAGCCGTCTTCTAGAGCTCGCTTTGGCTCCAGCTCTAGAATCACGCGGACAGGACACCACGCAGCCGTCTTCTAGAGCTCGCTTTGGCTCCAGCTCTAGAATCACGCAGACAGGACACCACGCAGCCATCTTCTAGAGCTCGCTTTGGCTCCAGCGCTAGAATCACGCGGACAGGACACCACGGCAGCCGTCTTCTAGAGCTCACTTTGGCTCCAGCTCTAGAATCACGCGGACAGGACACCACGCAGCCATTTTCTAGAGCTCACTTTGGCTCCAGTTCTAGAATCATGCTGACAGAGTGGGATTTTGACACAGACCTGTCAGTCATGTGCGCAGATCAGGGAAGTTTTTGCAAGTGGCAGAAGCCGGCGGGACGTACCTCCACATCCAGCACGGTGCGTGGCTGGGCCTGGCAGAGCATGCTGAGCAGCAGCAGGATCAGCTCTTCGATGTACTGCAGTGCATCCTCCTTCGAAGAAAGATTGGGGTGCACCTGGCTGAGTACCTGCACACAAGGCACAGCCAGTAAGGCCGTCGCTAAACACAGTCTGCGTTTGACCACGCTATTCGGAACAGAGCTAAGCTGCGTTAAAGGCAAAATAGGAGTGGGGGGGATTAGGGGCAAACCTTCCTCGTAGGAGCATGACTAAGCAGCATTCTTCTCATCTTGTGTTCCTTTTTCAGGATCAGTTACAACTGGCAGAACTACGCTGACATGACATTGCTCAGTGTCTTAAAAAAAAAAAACTCTCCACGACAGACAGCGCCTCTCTCCGTCCTGAATACTAAACAGACCATAACATGATCACCACACAGACAAGCTCTGACATTGGCAGAAAAGGACTTTACGTGAATTGCGTGGTTCCAGTATAACCATATGATGGCAACGCCACCATCAGGGCTGGCATGAAAAACCAAACCCAGGTTTCCCTTGGCACATATGTCATGCTTTTGAGCACCGTGGGCAGCATGCTGACATTATTACAGGATCCTGTCCTCTACCATCTCCACCAAAATTCGGCAGTTTAAACCTGACCCATCTTAGATATAGCTGGACATTAAACTACATAATTCAGGATTCTACCGTAGGAGCTTATGACAAACAGCGTGGTTCAGTGGCAAGTCCTTAAAGCCACTAGCAGTCACCAGCTGGTCTGAAGGGGTGTTTCAGGTGGGCCGAGGCCACGATACCACGAGAGGCCTGAGTGCTAGGCCTTCTAACACAGAGAACGGGACCTGCACTGGCTGTCTCCAAAATTGCATTAACCTACACAAAGCCAGGACACACTGTACTTGAGTACAGTGCACACATTTGCAGTTTTCCTAAAGTTGCATTATTCACACATGCGCAATTGGGTGGAGTAATCTGTGTGAAGAGCACCGATTGTAGTGCACGAAAGACAGGTCGTACTTGGTCAGGCGGCCAGAAATATTGACCTGAGCACGGCCACCTCATTGTTCTGCTGCGTCCATCCGCAATATCAAAATGACATCATTTTGGATCTCTTACATTATCAGTCTACTTTTGCTCTGCAATTTGTCAAGATACTAATAAAAAAAAAACTGAACGATTAAACAAACAAGTCTCACTAGGGTAAAGGTCAGAGTTTTCTGAAGCTGACATTCACAGGTCAATGACCCTACACTTCCGGGGTCAAGAACCAAGGGCTGCCTTCACTGAAACGACTCTCATTCTTTCTCCCACTTGCAGGCCTTGAACGTCTGCTTAGGGAATAAAAGCGGCGAAGTCGAATGTTACAAGTGTTCTGAAAAATCCCGATGTCAGTGGAAACATGCATACCAAATATCCCTGACTTGACAGGTGCACAATAACTAATAAAGGCAAGACAAAAGGTTATAGCCCACAAGGTTCAAGCTGGATTTAATATCAAACCACGCTCCACTTGGATCCATTTACATGAAAAGCTTCCATTGTTTTGGGTGGAACACCAATCACAAACAGAATTTCTTCCTTCATGGAATAAAAAGCTTGAGAAATCTATCAACTACAGCTAAAAGTCCCTCAAATCATTTGCACAGTCAGCAGTTCTGTGTGCGATTAGACACTGAAGCGTGATATAATTTGTGAAGTAAACCATTTGTATTTACACAGTCCTCTTGCGGCATATAAACCGAGACGTACTATGATTCACGTAATACAGCCATCAAAAGAAGTTCAAACTGTAAAACAAATCCCTTAGGCCATGAGCTACGTGCCATTTTGGGACCCTTTGGTATAGGGCCTGTCAAATTGACTCGGGACATTATTGGGGTTTTAAAAGCAATACAGAAATCAATTTTTATATGTTCTAACAGCGAAAATAATCCAAGGCCATGGAGTTTCAGGTTGAGACAAATTATCCTTACATTCAGTAAAATTTCAAAGTAAAAATTTCAATTTGACCTGAACACTACAGAAGGGGTTAAAGGAACAGGACCAATCATGAAACAAAATGCGACATGACGCAAGCCTAGTCCTTGTAACATTTACGATCATAACTATTTTTTCTCCAATAACAATTCAATGTTTTTGTCAGTATTAAGACCAATACTGATACTGAATTTTGGATCACATCCCTAGTGTATAAAAGGCGCACGTAAGCTTCCTCCTCGCGACCACAGTGAAGTGCTGTTTAATACCCCATCTGCAGCACACCTTAACCTCTTCACCCTGAAAGGGCAGACAAGCAGTTTGGATTTTTACCAAACCACAGATGGCAGACCCTCTGTTCAGAACATCGTGGCATGGTGTCCATACCAGCACAACAGCTCCACCTGATGGACACATGAAGCATCCCATCTATGGCAGAGGACAGGACTGACTGACACTCAATGCTTAGAGCAGTGATCTCAGCACACACAGAGTACTCCTCTCCAAACCTGGCTACATATGATTTAAGCACATGATCCCTCAGGGAGTGGTCACAGCAGCCACCACTCAAAGGTTCAGTAGCCCCAACTGACAAACTCTCACTCATGCATAACAGAGATGCCGTCCCTGACCACCCCTCACAGGCCACTTTGGAAAATCCGAGCTGCCCTCATTTATTCGTGACCTGGTTCTGTGATGTTCGAAGCACACACCTGTCGACTCCGAATCACCTGTAAACCACACGCCCAGCTCATCGGACAGAAGGATCGGTAAAGGATCTTGGCTGCTCGGTAAATAGATGCCTTAGGCTGTGATGTCAGCCAAACTGCTCACAGGAGGCCTTCTACAGGATATTCGATGCACAGACTGTAAGGAGGAGGACTGCCATACCCAAGCACTGTGGGGAAAGGTGGCGGCCATCTGACGGTCAGGAAAACACAAGTCCCAACAGCACAGGAACACAAAACATGATCAGGGCCCTGTAACAGACCTGGAGGGTCTGAACCAGACACTGACACCAGGGAGCCCAATTTCGATTCACAGTGCCAGCAAATTCCTGTCATAGTCAGCCATGTTTAATGCCAAGGCCAATAAAGAGAGAGCCCGCCCACTTTGAATATTTCATTCTGGAAAAAGGCAGACGGATTTGCTTTTGAAGTCTTCCGAGCTACTTGAAGCAATGTTGATGCAGCTTGGGGAGCATATGAGCATTGGGTCGAGGGCGTATATGTCCCATACATAGCCTCCAGTCAACCCCCCCCCCCACACACACACACACCCACCCACCATGCTCTGACTTGGCAGGCCCAGCTGGGCAAGTCCATTCCTGGAATTCCTGTGGCTGGCAGCACCACGCTCACCAGCTCTGCCCACAAGCGTCATGCCTAAGGCAGGCTGTCGTTTGCAGACAGCGAACAGCTGTGTTGTTTGGGGGGGGTGGGGTGGAGGAAGTGTACTCACAGAGAGCAGAGTATCAGCCACAGCCACACAGGAATTCAGCAGGATCCAGGTGGCTCTTATTGCACCACAGAAACACTGATTTTATTGGGACAAATGACCTGCTTCATCTCTAACAACCATAACAGTTAATGGTGTAGGCGAATGTGTCCTGGGAAGATCAACATGATGGACCTGATGGGGAGACAGAGAAACATGGAACACCCAGACTCAAGTGTGCCCTGTGCTATGAAGCTCGTCCAGAACCACAATGTGGGTAAACGTACAAGGGGAAGGCAGGCAGGGGGCCCAGGAAATGCAGCTACTGTACCTTTCAGCATGGCGAGGCGGAGGGGCAGGAGGGACCACCACACACATTGCAGGAAAGGCATCTGAAGGCAGCTCAATCTGATGCATGTACGGAGAAGCGAGCCAACAGACCGATGTCAATGGTCACCAGCTCACACAGGCTGTGCTGGGGTGTCACTGACATCGTAAGCCCATCGAGCTGCAAGAAATGCTCCTCCAAAAAAACAAGGGCACCTAATTTACTCAAAACCACCAAAAACCGAGAGCCACTCCTAAGAGGGTATACGGAGAAGTAAAGAAGGCCACCTCCTCTCCCCCCAGGCCTCAGGCACTCTTACGCAGGGAGCAGACAGAAATTTCCCCCCAAGCCGATTAAAATGGACGAGATGCTGCTCTGGGACAAAATGGAGTCTCCGCAGATTCATCACAGCTCTGCAAGGATGTGACGATTCCCGGCACTTAACGCTAAGTGCACGGCGATCCGAGGATGGTGGTACAGCCCTGTAATTGAAACCACACGGATGTTTGTGCAGAGGCAGCTTTCAGGCACTAGCTAGCCAGCAGGCCCACTCATAAAACAAGGTAGTGGGGCACGAGGTGATCAAGCACAAGGACCAACAAGCTCTGTAGGTATCTGTTGCAACCTCATGTTACCTCCTTTGTCCGGCGTCTTGGGTAAAGTTCTGGTTGTGACCAAACCAGATAATTCAACGTACACGTACATATTGCAGGGTGTCTTTCAAAAGAAACGTCTGCAGTAAATGAACACACAGCTTTATTTATTTTTTTTTTTATCCCCAATGGGCACACGTGTGAAATGTGCCTGCAGGTTGACAGACTTCTCCACAGACGCGATGGGTGGAGGGAAATGCAGCTCTTGCCCACTGTGCTGATCTTGGAAGTGTCTCCTCTGCCATTTAGCTCAGCCAACCCAAGGGCCTTTTCACTAAAGCGAGTGTCAACTCATCAAGCTCAACAAAACAAAAGGAGGATAACCACTGACGACACGCCACCCTGCCCCATGTTGGGATCTCCCATCTGAATGCATGCCCTGACACCACAGGCTCGTTGCGGAGTTCTGCTGTACCCTCAGCTCAGTGGCCGGCTCCCAGTCTGCAAAGACCGAATAAAAATAGACGCGTGCTGATGTTGAGCAGAGCGACAGCTTCCTCATCTGCATTTGTCGCTCTGGAGGAGTGGCCTTCACAGCATGACAAGAGCTCTCTCAGCATTCGTGAACATCTTACTGCTAGGACTACATCTGAAGACCTCCTTAAAGGCACTGGCAAACTCTGCGTCATTTGTCAGGCCCAATTCGTGCAAATCGTGAGCAAAAATATTAAATGCATAAAAACCTGCTAATGACTTCACTGCAAGCTCTACCACACGAGCAGAAGAGTGAAGTGCACCTTGAACACTTTCAAGCATTTCTGCACTGTGCAGCTCCCAGTAGATGTCAGCAGCACTAAGTTACAAATGATGCCCAGCTGGAAGTCTTTGTAAAGAAAATACATGAAAGCAGAAGCATTACGTGCAACCCCAGGGGAAAAAAACATGGAATTTTATCAGTTTTTTTCCAAAAGACATAATACCAATCTTCTCTCTAGCTCAGCCAAAAACCAAAACCTATCCCCCATTCTGCATCAATCTCATTTCAACTGTTTTCGGCAGTGATTGTGGCCAACCCTGACTGTCTAAATTAACATGCAATTAATCATTATCCAAACTGCCATGACATACTCTTAGTCTGGGGTCATTGTATCGGGCCCAGGTCTTTGGCAGGTCTTCATTCCCGCTCTATAAACACAGACGCTTCTTATTTGCATGTTAGGAGATTACATTTAAATCACCCTGGCCAGCGTGCAAAAAGACAGCCCACACCCACCCTTCCACCAGAAGGTCTCCAGTGGAAAGGCGTCATTTCTCAGCACTCTTTTAAGCCTTGGATGAGAGCCAGCAGTAGACACAGACCGAGTGATGAACTCAGCATTTCCCCTGCTGTTAAACAGGAGCAGAACCCAGGCACTCTGGCATAGGTACAGAGCACTGCTGACAAGGTATCAATCTGCATGTACTGCGTATCGCTACACCACAGGATGGGAACGATGTCAGGGTTGGGGGTACAAAACACACAACAACAGAGACCCAAAGAGCCATATGGTGTTCGGTCACGTAACTGTCCAGAAATCGAGCACACTGTGTACACAAGAAACAGGAAGTCCAGAGGGGAGTGTGACCACCTTTGAAAGCCCGCCGTGGGGCAAACCCCAACTCCACGATTCACCAGAAACAGCGGTGCTACCAGCGACCAAAGCAGTGGTTGTCACTTGAGCAGGACAAAGCGACGGCCCAGAACTCAACGGGTGAGAAGGACGTACCTGGACACTTCAGCTGCTCAAAGGAGCGATGTAGACCAGCCACTCAACAGACGGTCTGCAAAAAGGCAATACTGCCCTGAGAGTGAGATTCACCCCACACTCTGGTATCAGGCACTGTTAGTGCACCACTCAAAGGTACAAGTTTTGATCCATTATCAGAAACCCTGGCTATGTTCACTTCTTAGGGTAATCAAAACTGAACCTCAAAAAAGATAAAGTGACAAACAAATGCAATACATCCCAGGGAACGCCACTGGTCCCATGTAAAGGCTGCACATCATCAGCATAATCATCACCGTCGCGTAACACTTGTAAAACGGTTAACGCAAGTGTGCCAGAGCAACAGGATTAGCTAGAGATCTCATAGGAGCAGCACTCAATTCTTATGGAAGAGAAACATCCCAATCAGAGTTATTGTCTTGTTTTTACACAGTTACGTGATAATCTGCTAAATAAAGAGGTAAACCCACACCGATATGACAGGCTCTCTACAACTGTGCAAGAACACACAACGATCAGCAAGAAGCAAACACAAATGAAACGCAGCAGTTGAAATCTCAGGGGCCGGCAAGGAAGGTACATTAACCTGAAAAAGGTCAGAAAACCAAAGCAATCCATATGCATACAGATTACCTTGTGAGCTTATCGTAAGCATCTCAGGTTAAGCGTGAAAGTATATCACCAAAGACGGCCTAAGGAAAATTATAACAAAGGGTTTTCCTGTATTAAAGGCACCGTCTGTTCGTGACAGAACCCCCCGCAGCAGCCGAGGGCAAAACACAGCGAGAAGCAGCAGCACAACGAGGTAAAGAGGGTGGGAAGAGGAGGCAGCGGGTTCCTCCGTCTCTATTTTTGTCTGCCGCAGAAGAGCCCACGTGAAAGCATGCTCTGCTTCGTCACTGCCCAAGCCTGTCCTTTCTGAGGATGATGCTGAAGTCGGGGGAGGTCAGGTGCTTCTGAGAACACCATTCCCAAAATTGGTTACCATGAGAGAAAACAACATACCCACAACTAAACACACGATGACGGAAATAACCAGAATTGGCTTTATAACTAAGAATGCATGCACTTCTTGTGATCGACTTTCCTAGTAGTAGATGCACCACCCCATGTCTGCCGTACTTCCTTTTGAGAAACTGCCAATCATACAGGGAGTTGCTGGCTATGACAGCACAAACTCATTTTCATTTTCACTTTTAAAAATTTACAAACATGCAGCGTACCAAAGGAAACATGTTGTTGTCATCTGGGTCCAGGCAGAGCCAAGACGAACATCAAATGTTCTTTAGCTTAACATTAGAATGCATCACCTCTTGTGGCCGTGCCTTGCACACGTGAAACAGAGTGAAAATTGAAGACATTTTCACTGACTCGTCATCATTCAGCCATAGCTGAAGGAATAACAACAACTTCTGTGAATCTCTCCTTGACCAAACAAAGCTGTTTCTTGCATCTTCTGTACTCCACCACTGGGCGATTTGATTGATCAACTCAACTTCAAGCCCATGAGCAACTGAATCAGTTGTGAAGGAGTCTAATACACTGAATGGATGGGGGGGGGGGGCCTCCAGGAGCAGACATCTCATCTCATGGCATCCATGTGCGGCCATCGGCCATGTCAACCTGAGACTGCCCTAGAAATCCTTTCAAAACAAAAGAACACTTCTACAACCTACTATGTACATGGCCCTTCAAATGGTGAAATGGCATCTCAACAATCAAGACTACTGCTAAACCCAAAGAAAAAAAAAGAAAAAAAAAAAAAAGAAACAACAACAGGACAGAGCTGCTTAGGAGTACCCCCAAAGGAGAGTGGGGGTGCACTACTCTGGGATACCAGAAGGTCCTGTGATGTCACCATCGTGGGATTTGAGGAGAAGGCAGCCCTATACCAAACACTATGACCTGTGGAAGAAAATTCAGCGCCTGCAGGTGACCCAGAGAAGTCATCTGAATATCGGCAGTGTGGCCTCTATCCCACAGAGCATGTTTACACAAACAGGCAATGGACGGCACATTTAGTTCAGATTAGCAAAGAAAACACACGTGCCACCAGAGAGTAGCTTTGGACCACAAGCTCCCGGTGTACCTTTCACAATAAAGTGAGGCCGGCAGAGGAAGTTGCAGCAAAATGCTCTGCGTAAGATGTGGATACCGCAATCAACAGCCGAGGGGGAAATGAATTACTGAACAGCTTCTCATCCTCACATACAGCCACCCTGACAGCTCCTGAAAGCGTGCTGTCGCCATCACTGAAGGAGACCATGAATTTGAACGGCGTCCATCCCATGTCACCCTCATTATAAACCACAGGTGAACGCAGACAGCGTAACCCAGGAGCTGCTTACTGGCATGTGTGAGCAGACGGCGTTCTCCCTCAGACCTGCTTCAGGGTAAAGGCGGGTTTGAAATAAAACCGTCAGCACAAAGGAGGTCCAAAAACACAGCGCATCTCGCATCCACAAAGGCGTCACAGCCTTCTGTCAGCAAAGGCGGGTGACACACACACACACGATACATACAGAACGCGCACGCACACACTCTCTCACACACGTGCGCACACACACACACGACACACACAGAACACACACACGACAGACACACACACTCACGCACACTCTCACACGCGCGCGTTCACACACGACAGACACACACACGACACACGACACACACGACACATACAGAACACACACACACGATACACACACGCACACTCTCTCACACGCGCGCGCGCACACGCGCACACACACACACACACACACACACACACACACACTAACAGGAGATTTTACGTGCTTCCACACGCCATTCCTCGCCTTGCCGTCAACAGCACGGCTTTCCCCCGGACCCCCCGGACCCACCACGGCCCTCACCTTGTTGAGGGAGGGCACCAGCAGCCCCCGCCATTTCGCGGCGTTCTCCTCGCTGAAGAAGTCGTACTGCAGCTGGGCCGCCTGCATGGTGGCCGTCCCGAACCCGAACCCGGCACCGAAGGCGGGCTGTGGGGGAGGGAGGAGGAGGAGGAGGGACGAAGCGGGGGACGGGAGGCCTGGGCAGCGGCTCGGCGTCAGAGGCGGGCCGAGCCGAGTTAGCCGGGTAGCTAGCGGCCGACCGTTAAGAACGGCTTAACCGTCACAGGACTCGGCGGAAAATGCCCTCATTTTCCCGTCGCTGCCGTACGCCAGAGCCCATTTTCGCCGAGTCTTCTGCCAAAGAGGAAGGGAGGGAGGCTCACCTCGTTATCCGCCATGGGCTTAACATCATTAGCCTGCACGAGGGAGGGAGGGAGAGCACGCGAGCGAGCGAGCGAGCGTCCAGCCGGGCCAGCTCGCGACGCTGGCCAGCCCAGTATAATTAGCTCGGCCGATTGTTATGGCTCGGCTGCAGTTGTCGCTGGAACGAGGGGCTGCGCATGCGCATGCGCAGTGCGCGTCTTCACGGTACGTCGTCCGAAGTGCCGCTGCTCGTACCCTCCCCCCCCGCTCCGTGTATGTATATGTGTGTGTGTGTGTGTGTGTGTGTGTGTGTGTCACAGGCTTAAGCAATGGAATTCCGAGAAGACGGATAATCAAATGAGAACAGCGCCGCCAGCGGCGGGGAAGACCACCTCCATCGGTCGTCGCCGCGGGTTTCTCTGCACTGTAGGACTTGTCAGATCTTAATTATTATAAATTATGAAGATTATGAAAAGACTGTGTGATACTTAACGTCTGATCTGACGTTGAGAACACCAGATATCTCGCAAAGGTTACGAGAGAATAACACACATACTGTACGTGTTATTAGTAGAAGGTAGTAAAGCGAATTATCACTCATTAGCTATCAAGCTAACTTATATTAGCAACTACATGAATTGGAACTGGATGACGTTTTATTGTATTAAGCAACGATTACCAAACCATGAGATTGACATGTATGAGTCCGGGGCAGTTTTAGGGAAACCGTACAGTGTGTATAAGAGTAATAAGAATAATAATCTGCCTTGTGTTTTAGTGATTACATGGCGGTGTTAGGAGTCCATTCTAAAAAGCATCCAGATCCTGGGCACGTTTGCACCTCTGAATCTGAAAACCGTGAAATCACAAGTACATCATCACGCAAACTTTGCACAAAACTATAACATACCATTCCGATCTATATTAAAAGAAATCAATTCTGACTGTTCATTAGAAGGAGAAATAATGAAGATGAAGCTCAAATATTTTGGGCACACAATGAGAAGACAGGAGTCA
>JAACJT020000035.1:13331355-13342841 GCA_009936485.2 Gymnarchus niloticus
GGACAGGGCGGCCTGGCGTGCTGTGGTCCATGGAGTCGCCAAGAGTCGGACACGACTGCGTGACTAAACAACAACAATAATATACCATTATTATAATACACACCAAACTGCATAATGTACCATTATTATAATACACCCCAAACTGCATAATATACCGTTATTATGATACACCCAAACTGCATAATATACCATTATTATAGTACACCCCAAACTGCATAATATACCATTATTATAATACACCCAAACTGCACAATATACCATTATTATGATACACCCCAAACTGCACAATATAACATTATTATAGTACACCCCAAACTGCATAATATACCATTATTATAATGCACCCCAAACTGTATAATATACCATTATTATAGTACACCCCAAACTGCACAATATACCATTATTATGATACACCCCAAACTGCACAATATACCATTATTATAGTACACCCCAAACTGTATAATATACCATTATTATAGTACACCCAAACTGTATAATATACCATTATTATGATACACCCAAACTGCATAATATACCGTTATTATAATACACCCAAACTGTATAATATACCATTATTATGATACACCCCAAACTGCATAATATACCATTATCATAGTACACCCCAAACTGCACAATATACCATTATTATAATACACACCAAACTGCATAATATACCATTATTATAATACACCCCAAACTGTATAATATACCGTTATTATGATACACCCCAAACTGCATAATATACCATTATTATAGTACACCCCAAACTGCACAATATACCATTATTATAATACACACCAAACTGCATAATATACCATTATTATAATGCATCCCAAACTGCATAATATACCATTATTATAATACACCCCAAACTGCATAATATACCGTTATTATAATGCACCCCAAACTGTATAATATACCATCATTATAGTACACCCCAAATTGCATAATATACCATTATTTTAATACACCCCAAACTGTATAATATATCGTTATTATAGTACACCCCAAACTGCATAATATACCGTTATTATAATGCACCCCAAACTGTATAATATACCGTTATTATAGTACACCCCAAACTGCATAATATACCATTATTATAATGCATCCCAAACTGCATAATATACCATTATTATAATACACCCCAAACTGCATAATATACCGTTATTATAATGCACCCCAAACTGTATAATATACCATTATTATAGTACACCCCAAACTGCATAATATACCGTTATTATAATGCACCCCAAACTGTATAATATACCATTATTATAGTACACCCCAAACTGTATAATATACCGTTATTATAGTACACCCCAAACTGCATAATATACCATTATTATAGTACACCCCCCCAGAACCTGGACATGTTAAACACGTGTGTGTCAGTTGAATATCTGAATAAACCTATAGTAAAGTTATATGGATTAAGGCTTAATGAAAATCTGATCTACTTAGCCAGGAATTGGAAGAAGAAAAGTTAGAACACTGTCAGGTCTAAACATGGCCAGTAACTCAGCACATAAACAGACTGTTACCCAGATATGAACTTCATGAATTACATTTTGCTCATCAACATAGATTATTGTAAAAACTGTACTAATGTCTGTGCAAATATGTGAGAAAGATCCAAAGAATCATATTTGTGTGAGATAGGGTTTAAAGTTATTTTCTCATTCACGCACTTCATTCCACAGAAAGAATATCAGCTTTCAATTTAATTTCAGAAAAAAATGTACAGAGAAAAGTGAGGTCTGCCACAGAAGAATACCCAAAAAGTTCTTGAATTTTAGAAATGCCACTGATCAGAGTTTATATAACATGGTACATGTCATCTAAAAGGTGGCAGGGTAATGATAAATGAGCATGGTGCCAAAGTTCTCATGTAAAGAAACACTATAAGACGGATGTGGCGTTAACTCTCAGAGGCAATGAAACATCTCAGTATTTTCAGACACAGAAGGTTCCACAGAGGTGGAGTTTAACCAGGAACTCAGGTTCATCTCAGCAGGCACTGAACCCCTCAGTCTTGACGGGCTTTGCTGCAAAGCTACGGAGAGAGAAAGAGAGGCTTAGCGCCACCTTGTGGTTCATGAAATGGATTCCATAAATCCAGTTGTAATGCATTGTTTCGGTTAGATAGCGCAATTGTGAACATGAGTAACCTGAAAATAAACCAGATAAACATTCCTATTTTTAATCCCAGAACTGAATAAGAAATCATAATGATTATCTGCATGTACTCATTATGGAGCGGCTGCCTTCCACACATCACACAGAAGATGGATAATCACTCACACACTCTCTCTCACTCTCTCTCACTCACTCACACACACACACACACACACACGCGCACACACACACACACACACACACACACACACACGCACACACCTTTTTATTCGATAATCGAAATAAGAAACGATGTACCATACTGGGACTCAAGAAGACAGCAGAGCCATATGTAATCATGCAAAGCCGTCACAAATACTTTAGGAGAAACCATTAATCTAGTTTATTTTCATTTAAGGTTCCTGGTTCGAAAAAACCTTGAAGGAATTTTATTGGCTGGTGTGAAGGAAGAGGCGTCGTTTCCTGTTATTATGGGCCAATCAGAGCTGCTCATCTCACACCCGGACATGGCCGTAGAGAACGTGTTTGGCACAATTTGAACATTCAGTTAAATACCTCTACGTTTTCTTATTATACCAGAATATGAATAGATACATTTTACCTGTGTCGGTAGTCGGAACTGTTATTGGTGTTAGCGTATTGTTAAGGTATGGGTGTCTTTAAGACTGATGATTAATCACTGATCTTCGTGATAGGAAAGGGACATTTCAGTCACTGATTAATCAAAGGACATTTCAGTCACGTGCCGTAACATGCGTGCTGTTTGATATCTAATCAAAGGACATTTCAGTCACGTGCAGTAACATGCGTGTTGTTTGATGATATCTAATCAAAGGACATTTCAGTCGCTGATTAATGAAAGGACATTTCAGTCACGTGCAGTAACATGCGTGTTTGATGATATCTAATCAAAGGACATTTCAGTCGCTGATTAATGAAAGGACATTTCAGTCATGTGCAGTAACATGCGTGCTGTTTGATATCTAATCAAAGGACATTTCAGTCACGTGCAGTAATATGCGTGTTGTTTGATGATATCTAATTAAAGGACATTTCAGTCACTGATTAATCAAAGGACATTTCAGTCACGTGCAGTAACATGCGTGTTTGATGATATCTAATCAAAGGACATTTCAGTCGCTGATTAATGAAAGGACATTTCAGTCATGTGCAGTAACATGCGTGCTGTTTGATGATATCTGATCAAAGGACATTTCAGTTGTGCAGGAGCATGCGTGTTGTTTGATGATATCTGAAGAGTATGATCTGAGAAGTACGAGTCTGGCACTACATAGTGACTAATTTGAAAATATTTGTGCACCATTCCTGATTGTATGTTTATTTTTGATGTTGTTTCCAACTAGGGATCATGTTACCGGGGGCGGTTGTCCCAGTAAAGCGAAGATTAAAGGGAAGACGGTGGTCATCACAGGAGCAAATACAGGCATAGGGAAAGAGACGGCCCGAGAACTGGCCAGGAGAGGTAAAGCAGGCAGTGGTCATTCGTCTGCACCTTTGTCATGCCCTGTAGGTACATCTCACTTTACTGAGATCAGTTCACGGTAGTCTAAGTGAACTGTCCTCCTTCAATGTCAAAAGGAGACTTGGTTTTGTAGCCGAGTGGCACATCCACACGTTTCCTTTGTTAGAAGTGATCACCTAGGTGTAGTATTAGTATAGTGTGTAAATGGAAAAATAAGAGCATTTAAAAGTTCAAAAAACACCAAGGTTAATCCATTGAGCTCCTCAACTTTTAAATATTCAATGAGATGTCAAAGGCAAAACAATTTGGTTTAAAGGAAAGCTTGACAGCCTTTTGATGTTATCAGTCTTTTATAGTGATCAGATGGAACTAGAAGTCCCTGTAATAATTAACGAGTTTTGGGTGAATAGTAATGCCAATCACCCCATGTGTAGCCTCTATTTTAGCTTGTGGCAAATACATGGAGTTTGTTTGTTTACTGAAAGCCACATTTTGCCAGCCCTATGACTTCACACAGGTACGATATGTATTTAAAAACATCAGTCATGTCTAAGCATCTGAATTGCACACCTATGTACTCACTGACATATCATCATTTTTATTAATATGAAGATCTGACATGTCATTAAACATGGTGTTGGACGGCCCACTCTGGGGCATGTCTCCTTGGGGAAGGCATCTTCTGTTACTACGTGAACCCTGAACCATGCCATCCCATAAATCTCTATCACCTGCCCTCGCCTTCCTATCCTAGCCAGTCAATATTGAACACACCACTGTCATTCAAGCCAAGGAATATGTACGGTTTAACTGGAAAGGCGAAGAGAAAGTGTCCATTAAACAATGGCTCCGTCTCCTCTTTCATTATGTACTTCCGGATAAAATGAGTGTCCAGTAACAAGCATTGGACACTTGTACATCTAACTTGGAACCCTGTTCTGAGTCAGTTGAATCCCCTACAGTCCCCCCTTAATACCGTGCATGCTGGCTGTCTCACAGATGTTTACCTGCTGTGCTTTGCTGTTGTTGCCTCATGTCTGAATATCGCTCTTCACTGAATAGGACCTTTGTTTTTAATTTTGCACCACACTGCTGAGGTGCTAAGGCTTAAAAAAGCTGAAAAAATCCGTTCACTGGTCCTACCAGATCCAGCACCTGGGTCAAACACGCTTTTCAACACTTGAGTTTGTTCATGTCCGATTTCTTCATCCACTGACCATTTTCTAGATAAGTTCTTGAGGAGAACCTGTATTTTGTGTGTCTCTTTCAGCTTCCAGTCACTGGTCTGGTTCCTCGACACTGTACCCTTGTGTCATTTATCACTTTATTGCAGTTTACCAGTGACTGTCCCCCATTGAGGGGAAGAAGAAGGACTAGCAGAGATGCTAGTAGCCTTGGCTATGATGTTAGAGTGAAATTAATGGTTCAATAGCTGGCCATAATGACGAGGATCCTCAAGGATGTCTGCATCCACCTACATGGAGAAGCCTACATAAATTCTGTAAGGAGCAGTTTCCCTGCTCGTCTTTCTGAAATGATTCCCAGAATTCTCTATGGGAAAGGGGGCCGGATTATCATGGGCTGCCGAGACATGGAGAAGTGTGAGGCTGCGGCCCGCGAGATCCGAGGGGAGACCCGGAACCACCATGTGTACGCACGCCGGATCGACTTGGCTTCCCTGACGTCCGTCCGAGAGTTTGCCAGCAGGGTTAATCAAGGTAAGGATGACTGGGTGACAGTCCCATGCTTAGCTATCCTGTACCGATGACCCCCCAGCATCTGTTAAAAGTGCTGAACCACTTTCACCGCTGAGGTAGACAAGAGACTGTGCCTCAGCTTACAGTACAAAACAAAGCACTTTAATGCACTTGTAGTGGTATTTATTTTTTACACTCTGAATGCTATAGCTCTGCTGTTGCCCTTCGGTCAGTGTTGATACCTTGGTTGTGTTCCTTTTCCACAAAGTCATATGCATCGCTCTGGAAAAAAGCTTCATTCATTGGACTGAAATGTCAATACAACAATGTCTGTAAAGTGACTGATATCAGCGTTCAGTGTTCTGCTAGGATTTCACCGAAGGTTCCCTAGCAGTCACACGAAAGTGTTTGCGTTTTGGAGCGGCCAAGAGCCGGCCGGTAACCTGAGCAGTCTGATTCTGAATTTAGAGGAGCAGAGAGTGGACATACTGATTAACAATGCAGGAGTCATGAGGTGTCCAGCCTGGAGGACGGAAGACGGCTTTGACATGCAGTTTGGGGTTAACCATCTGGGTAAGCCTGCTGTGCGTCACTGATTCTAGGCAAGCAGACCGTCACAGAAACAGACACTGGCTGTGAAGCAGCACGTCCACTTTTGATCCTTTTAGTTGATGGTTAACCCTTAATGCTGCTGAATCTCCTGATATGAGACCGTGAGAAACATTTTACATGTTTAGCAGATGCTTTCATCCAAGGAGACGTATCAGACGGTACCCCTATAGCAGTCAGGGTTAAGGGCCTCCATCGATGGTCTGTCTGTGTTATGATTACTCTGCTGGCCGTGGAATTTGAACCCATCTTCTGGACATGTGCACACATCCCTAACCCACTGATCTGCAAAATAGATCGTTAGAAACTAAACAAACGTAGTATATTTAATTTTCAAATCTGTTATTAATATAAGACACGAGAAATTTGAACGTAAGCATTTTTTAAATCATGCATAAAATCTATCGTAAGTTTAAAAAAAAAAAAAAAAAACTAGCGGACAGTGGCCTGTTATCCGACCTAATTAGGTCAGACAGGCCGAGTGATCAATTTATCATTGGCTGTTTGCATGCAAAGGGCACTTCCTGCTGACGAATCTTCTGCTGGAAAAGCTGAAGAGCTCCGCCCCAAGCCGCATCATCAACCTGTCCTCACTGGCCCACATTGCGGGAGAGATGGATTTCGACGACCTCAACTGGGAGAGAAAGAAGTACGATACCAAGAGAGCGTACTGCCAAAGCAAGCTCGCCAACGTGTTGTTCACGAAGGAACTCGCCAGACGGCTGCAAGGCACGTGCGAGCCTGCGTCTGCCTGTCTGAACTGCACGTACCGGAACAAGCCTGCTGGATGGTTCGTCTTGGATAATCGCTGCTTTTTGTGTGTTGCAGGCACTGGGGTCACTGTGAATGCGCTCCATCCAGGGGTGGTCGCCACAGAGCTGGGCAGGCACACTGGCATGCACCGGTCACAGTTCTCCAGCACCATCCTCGGTGAGGTGCCTCCATGGGAAGGGCATCACACTTAAACAAGGTTGCCAAGGTTACACGGGAAAAGTTACATCACACAAAATCATTTAGCACAAGTGGTTTCAGAAATACACCATTTTTATTGAATTGGCAAAAATATTACTATGGTAACTCCTGCATCCTTCTCGTTTCCAGTCAGAATCCACACTCGCCTGTCATTGTTCTAGTAGCTGGATAGTGAATGGTGGGATGTTTGGCCAAGATCACTGATGGAGGTGATTTTTCTGTGCACATCTGTCCACGTCCCAGGCACCCTGCAATGGATAAGCGGGAGGAGGACAGATGGATGGGCAGACAGATAGAGTTGAGGCCAAAAGTTTACATTCCCGGATTTACGACACCAAGATAATGTATCTATGTTATTTCCATAAGGGTTTATATCAAAATAATAGCTAAGAACATTGAGTTTGAATGTCTAGCTTAGCTGTATGCAGACTTTGGGCCTCAACTGTAGACGGACGTGTCCATTCAGATTTGTTCATTGGTCCTCCATTAGCACCAACATGGCCGTCCTTTCCTGTTCGTTCAAGGGCCACTGTTCTACCTGCTAATCAAGACACCGACGCAGGGGGCCCAGCCCAGCGTTTTCCTGGCCGTGGCGGAGGAGTTAGAGGGAGTCACAGGCAGGTATTTTGACCTCCTGAAGGAGAAGGAACCGGCACCCCAAGCTCTGGACGAGGAGGCCGCCCAGAGGCTGTGGGAGGTCAGTGTCAGGCTGGTGGGTCTGGAGCAGGAGCAGGGACCGCCGGCGGCCGGGACAGACACACCTGCCAGAAATGAGCGGTCAGCCTCGGCTTGAACAATAACGTAGAGGATCCCAAGTCTCGGTATCTACATGGCTACGTTGGATTTAAAGATTAATTTTACTGTATGTGAAACTGGGAAGTGTGACATGCTGTAATCAGTACTTATGGATAAAGGAAACTATTTGAATTTATTGTAAACAAAGTAATGTGGAAAAGGTGAATTATTTTGCTGTAACCTACACCCAGCGGCCAGTTTGTCAGCTACACTTGCTGGCTGGCTAATGCAAACGGCAAATCCTGTGACCGTA
This sequence comes from Gymnarchus niloticus, assembly GCA_009936485.2. Lineage (NCBI taxonomy): Eukaryota > Metazoa > Chordata > Actinopteri > Osteoglossiformes > Gymnarchidae > Gymnarchus > Gymnarchus niloticus. The sequence continues at coordinate 13,339,304 of JAACJT020000035.1, forward strand.
ACTGAACACAAGGGCTTCACTTACTGTGGGGTTGAACATTGGAGCGGCTAAGACTCCTGATTAAGCGACTTTGAAGGTGGTTTGACTGCTGGTGCCGGACGGGGTGGCCCCAGCGTATCAGAAACAGCCGCCGTGCACTACAGAGTCTGCAGTTTCCCGGGCAACGGTGTGGTGAACAAAAGCATCCTGCAAATGGTATTTCTGTGGCAGACAGAACCTCGTTAATGAAAAGTTATGCTTTTATTGGCCATATGTACAAGTACATAGATCTTCAATCAGAATCTGAATATTTTTATCATCGCGGAGGAAATCACTTGTATAACTGACGGCACAGAAAATAGGGTTAGGGTGGCACAGACGAGATAAGCACTGCCTGTGTGCCCGGAGTGATTAACGGCTGTACGGCGGGATGGCCTTTTGATAGGAATGTCTTCCTCAGGTGTTCAGTAGAGCACTTCACGTTGAGGAGCCTGTCAGTGAGTGTGCTCCTCGTCCTCAACACAGTGAGGCAGGTGTGCATCATCGCCCACGATCCTCCTCTCCGCCACCCTGTTGGTGGGGAGGACCTGGACACTAAGATCTGACCCAGCCTTCCTGATGAACTTGTGGTGGATGCCAACAGACTCCACATTTACACTGCTGCCCCAATACACAACAGCACAGAGGAGGGCACTGGCTACCGCTGACCTGTAGAACATCCTCAGCCTGGTGTTTTAGACACCACTGGAAGTACAAGCAGCTCTGGCCCTTATAAATGGCAGTACGGTTCCTTGACCAGTCAGGCTTGCTGCTCCACCCAGATACTCGTACGTCTGAACAATGTCCACATCCTCCCTCCGAATGAACAGGGAGGTGACAGGAGGCTGTGCTCTTCTCAGGTCCACTACCAGGTCCTTCATCTTGCAGATGTTGAGCTGCCAGACTTAGACTGACTCACACCAGTTGACAAAATTGTCCACCACCCTGCTGTACTCTGTGGTTTCTCCACGTTCTTTAGTTTTCACTTGCTCACAGAGGTGATAGCCAAGCTTGGGGTCAGAAATGGGACCTCTGGAGCAGTTTTCAGGGTTAAGGTCCCAAGAGTGATAATGAAACTGTGGCTGCCTCTGAATTCAAGCCAGCAACCTTTTGGCGCAGCGTAGACCTGCAGAGCCACGTTCTGCTCCAAATTCTCGGGATCATTAAAGCTAACAGGATGACCACAAGTGTGGATCAAAACAGCTCAGAATAACAGTGGTGTACAAAATGGCTCAGAACACACCGCTCACCTGTCCTCAAAGTGGTCATCGAGGTAAAAACGAGTCCTCCGTGTTCAAGTTGGGTGTAGGCAAGTGTCCACCTAGTGAATATGCTTCTCACAAACACAGGTCCCCAGATAATGTGGCCTAGATTCATTTGTGTTGAGTCTGGAAAACCAAACGTACAACTTTCTAAGCCTAGCTACATATTTTCTGTACTTCAAAATGACTATTTGTTCACTGTGCATTTGAATCCTGCCTCTGCTCTGTGCTTGAAGTGCAGGGTTTTCTCATAAAAGGCCAATGTTTTAGGTTAAATTTAATTTAAATTTAACGTAAACATCCAAAATAATCCAACTCCATCTCCTGCTGTAACATGCTGCCTGGTTCATTTTTTTTTTTTTTACTACGACCATGCGATCCAAATGCACACTTCATTGTGGACAGACTGACTGACAGCCTGACACTCCTGAGTTTAATCACCCTTTTAACTTACCTATTAGGCAAGCCGTTCACATACTTTTTTCCAAAAAAAACCTTCAATGTCGCTAATTATTGATTAATAAATACATTAAAAAGTATTATATCGCCATGTCACTCATTTTACTGGGTTCTCTATTTTTATGAATTAGCTGAAGATCTTATAATTTACTAGGTGATATTTATACAGAAATTAAATATGAAAGCATTCAGAAACTTTCCAGCACCACTGAATTACTTTGTCAACCATATTTTTAGAGAAACTTTTTTCTTTTGTATTTGTGAAACTGAGATGCAACACACATATAATTAAAATCAAAATTTTATTTACATTATATACATAATGCATTGAGATATGAAAACCGCAGAACGGGAAAAAAAAAAAGTTGATTTTTATTTCTGGAAACCGATGAGTGAAGACACTTAAAATGTACTCCTTTCTGTAGTTTTTCGACTTGGTAACATTTAAGTTCCATTCATTACTGGAAAGATCACCAGCGTCGTTAGCCTCAGCACACGACCACTGAAATGTCAAAAGTACATTTTTGCAAAACACCAAAGGTGGAAAATGACAATAAAATAAACAACAAAAAAAAAAAAATAGCTTCACCTCAAAGCTACATCAGAGAATGGAATGTTAAATCTTCATCTGAACAATTTAAAAACGGCAAGATGAAAGTCGATACTTTGAGAATAGTACGATTAAGACGTATTTCCCCTCCAAACAGTACACCTGGACATGTCTACAATGAGCTCAGCCTGAATAGTGCTGTATTTATCCGAGTGACAAGAACAGCTGATCTTTGTAAAGCAGAGTGAAGAAACACGAGCAGGGAACACGCTTTCTGTGAAGATGGTTTGTATACCGATGCGTATATTTGTAAATGATATATATCAGCTGTAGATGAACATATCAATATGTGCTTGTGTATGTTACAGACGTAAAAATACACCGATTTCACCTAATCACCCTCTGTGCAAATTTTAACTTGAGTTTATATCGCAGCATAAAAAACACTAGACTATAAATGGCTTACAAGTTTTAAAAAAAAAAAGTTATAAAGCATATGGATTCACATTAAGACCGACGCACGTGATAAAAAATACTTAGTGTTTTTAAGATGGGCATTCCCTGCTTCTTGACTTTGCAATGCAGCCCCAAAGTGATGGCGTAGGAGAAAGCCTTAAAGTAAACTCCTTTAGCAGTCTCGACTCCTGTACAAGGTATTTTTACTGATATCTACAGAATGTGTTCTTACTGTAAAGCCATAAATCAGCTCAATTTCACGCTTCAAAAATACTACGTTTGTATTTACAGCAATTAAGTTCAAGTCTATTAAGCTCTTGTGTGGCAGCATAAGATGGGAGCAAAGATGGTGACGCTTTATGAAAGACATTATAAATTAAAAGGGAAAAATGTACTTAGTGTCTTTGTAACATGGCACAATAAATTAAAAACTGAAAACGTCCATATTGACCGTACGACACTCCAGATGTTGTCAGAGGAACCAGAAAAGCCACACAGCTCGTTCTCTTTCTTGATTGACTACAATCCCACAATGCAGTTTGGTCAGTAACTGTTCTCATGGCCTGCTAGGATGTACAGATTGCTGTGTGCTGTAGGGTTATCTGTTGGTCTGCTCTCCAGAACCACAACCCTGGAAGAAAAACAACAACAATTTGTGTAAATGTTCCATGGGTAGCGCTATGGTGTCACGTTTCCCGGAGTGGAGGTTTTGATTCCTGCCTTGTGTGTGGAACGTGACCCCGCCTCCCCCCTCCTCCCCCCCCCGCCCCTCCACGCCCCCCCCGCCCCCACC
>JAACJT020000035.1:13380850-13396058 GCA_009936485.2 Gymnarchus niloticus
GGGGACTGTGGGCCCGGGACTATGTAAAGCGCTTTGTGACCGCGCTCCGTGTTAAAAGCGCTATATAAATAAAATTGGATTGAATTGAATTGACCTCTGGTCTAAACAAACAAACAAACAAACAAAAACAAAATGGCAGCTCTCAAATCAGCATTGTTGCTCAGCATTCACAGGGGTGTTGTGGATTCTGCACTTAGATCAACTGAGCTGCCTTGTCACTTGTCCTTTGTTAATAAAGCTATTAATTTGTTATTAAATTCTGCTCCATGGTCTTGGACAGTGAATATTGTCATTAAAATACAAAAGGTACTGATGAACACACAAATCTGCTCAGCACACCTCCAAAAAAAATTTGACATAAAAATCATTCCTGGTGACTTCAAGCATCCCGAAGAACAAATCATCACTTCACCGCACCCAGGGAAGGTGCTCATCGTTTTTGGTAAGAGCAGCCTTACCCAGTCTCTGGACTGGGGCATGGTTATCACTGAGTTGAAGTGAAATATTTACACTGCAGCACTGAAAGTGTTAAACTCCAAGATGTATTGTCATCCAGCTCCATCTCAGACTGCCTTTACTTCTATCATGAGGAAGCGGACACCCACGCTGTAAAAAGAAGGGGTCAGGGTTAAACACCTAGAGCCCGTTCCAGTCGCCGTAGCTTTGCACAGAAATCCTGGCCATATTCCACAATCTGCTGTCCTGAGCGTGTAAATTGAATCATGTCAGGGAAATACCACAGCGATGAAGGCAATGCTTAATGAGTCGTCTCACTGGGGACTTTAAAGATACCTAAAACCTATAAGAACCTGGCTCTGGATGCGTCATTGTCACATGTCTCCGAAACCCAGTTCTATAAGATGGCAGACCCAGAAAGGGAGCCTTGATACAGGATGCAAGACTGTGTTTCGTGGTCTCACTATCGCCTTGTAGCTATCTGGCACAGCGTCCTCTATCTGTTATAACCGTCCAGGTCCCATCCATCCAATGTTCTCCCCCCCAAAAAAATAGCACATTCTGAAACCTTTCTGCCATGAAGCACAATTTGATCCATTTCTGTCGGCAAAAACAAACAAGTGCATCAACAAGGGAATCGGGCGGAATCTTTTCTCAGCAAAGTCTGGGTTTCATTAAGTATGAAGGGGCAAGTTCTCTTGATAAAACAGAAATGTGTTTGTGAAATGGGGCCTCGTCCACCACTGCTGCCGACATTTGCTAAGGCCGCAGGCAGATCCCAGGTTGATCTCACCTCTCATTTGATACAGCGGTCTGGTCGTTGGGGCATTTCTCCAAGCGTGGTGCTGAACGACGCCGGTCCTTATGCGTCCCCCCATTTCTTCCTGGAGATTGGGGTCACCTTGTTGGACAAGGACAGGAACACCTATTTTCTCCTCTTTTAAGAACAATGAAATGCCCCACGCGTACGAGCGAAACCATCCAGATGGGAGCGACGGCCTTCAGAAAAGCATATTTAGCCTTGTAGGTGCTGTAATTCTGGGAGTGTAAGAAATGATGACCCCTTAAAAAGTCGAACTGCTTCTTCAGGTCAAGGTGGGTCTTTTCAGTTTACGCCAGAAAGCTCAGGGTACGAGCTGGGAGACAAACCCTACCGCACCATATTTACAGGCCATGGCTAACTCATCATTACCAAATCAGTCAAATTGGAGACCCATATAAACACGAGACGAGAGGCCAGCCTATCACATGACACAGACTATGAGCGATTTAGAGATATCAGTTAACCTGAATATACTGGATATCTTTGGACTGAGGACACCAGAGTACCCAGAGGACACCTGCACAAACACTGTGGGAGCCTTTGGAATCTGAGCCCCCAACCCTGAAGTTACTAAGGTACAGCGCCATCCAGTGGACACCAGACCACTCTACCCTGTGTATAGAACATGGTAATGTCTCTCTGTGCCCAGAGCTGCTTGGGATAGGATCCAGGCCCCCTGTGACCCAGCACAGGACAAGTGGTTTGGAAAATGGATGGATGGACAATGTTGTTGTTGTTGTTTAGTCACGCAGTCGTGTCTGACTCTTGGCGACTCCACGGACCACAGCACGCCAGACCGCCCTGTCCTCCACCGCCTCTCGAAGCCTGCCCAATCTCATCTTCATTGTGGATGGACAATACAATTCCTTAAATTTTACTGGTTCATACAGGGCATAACAACTTAGTCGTGTTGTTTTTGCTTAGCGACAATTTTGTGTGTTTAGTAGTATTTAGGCAGTTTGTGTCACTGCTTTGTAAACATGTTTCATATTTACAGTGAAAGTCTGGCAATATAATTAACTTTTGAGAAACTGAAATATTTTACCAAGCAGTAAATTTCACTTTGTTTGAAACTGAGGTGGCATGGAACAGGTCAGTACTATTTAAAGAAGCCACTTCATTTTTCTGCGCTGTGAAACGTTAATGGAAACGTGCTGCCAGGCAACAGTGGTGCGAAAGTCAGTAGCAGATTGAACTCCGGCATCCGTCTGATGCCGCCAACCGAGATGAACTACACGAAGCACCAGGTGAAGATGTGGGCCAGCCTACGTCTGCCATCAAGTTCACACAAGTTGCGAGAAAGAAGAATCAAGGCTGGGTGGCGATTATACTGTGCTAGCTACAGATATCTGCAGGGCATTGCCTGAACAATGACGATTTGAGAAAGTACAGAAGCTTAGCTTACATGGTATTAAGACCCCTAAGTTCAATAGAGCCTTTGTGTCTTTTAATGTCCATAAACACCCTGTTATGACACGTCTGACTGTAGAATTCATGACATTCACAATCACAAGATTTTTTTAATCAAATTGAAAAATTGAATTAAATTTCTATATAAATCACCAGTGAAAATGTAATGGAAACTGTAATTAAATTAAAGTGGAAAAATCAAAGGGATTTTTCCTGACTTTGAAATGTTCCTTTGATACTTTACCACGCGGATGGTGTCTAAGCAATCAGAGAGATGGATAAGTGAAGAATCAAGCCAGCTCTGTACAGTGGGACCTCGTAAAACTTTACTGCTGTGTGGTATGCATCCCTTAGCACTTGAGTATATTAAAAGGCTTTGCATCACGTCGGCGTCATCGGGATTAGTTACCGAGAAAAAGCAAGTGGTCCTCAGTAGCTTGCCTAGTACACTAGAACTGTACTAGGTCTGCCTTCCAATTTGATGACCTTTCAAGGTCAATTTGAAAGATAAATACACCGGAAACTTATGGAAGTCTTGGGGAGCTGTACAATTATTAGGGCTCAAAAGGCATTTTGGAAATTGATTTACATGTCTTGCAAAAACTATGAAATTGAAACCTGTAAAATAAAAAAAAAAACAACATTTGCTAAGAAACTTTTAGAAGGAGTGCGGTCCTTGATCTAGTAAGGCGTAGTGAATATTATTCTCCTTTTGTTTGCATTAATTGCCTAATCAATCATTTTTTGAGAAGCTGGAATCACTGTATGCTCTCGGTAAACCATTTTATTCTTTTAACAGTTATTTTCTCTCTCACAGAAATATCAAGCAAAGACTCTTCTATCAAAGTCTTCTATCAAAGATTCTTCTATCAAAGACTCTTCTATCAAAAATTCTTCAGGCAAATGAACACACCTTGGAACCTGCTGGTGATCTTTGCAACTGGCCGACTCTCTAAAATATCGTGTAGGCTACTGAATTACACACACGTCAGATAAAGCTGAATTTAACCAAGCCGAGAAATCGTTTGTAAATTCAAGGATTGAGTTATTTGAGGATCTTCAATAATTTCCTTGATTTGACAGAAAGGAAAGCATCCGTCCGTTCTCGTGTAGACTCCAGCTAGAGATGTTACAAGACACATCAAAATCAAACTACCATGCTCCAAATTGCTTACAGACCGAGGCACTGCAAATCAGCAGACCTACAGATGTGCTTAAGGGTAACACGACCACACCTTCTAGACAGGGGTGGGGTGTGTAGTGAGACTTCTCCTTTCAGACCACCTTACTTTTAGTAAAGTTTCACAAGGGCAACACAATCACGAGCGTTCTCTGTCTGACTTTATTCTCGGTGCACTAATAACTGCATCTCCAGAGATCAATCCATCAAAATGCTAACTTTTGTAGGCCTCCATACAAATAGTGACAAGATGATTTATAGAAGTGAGGGGAACTGTCTTGCATCTTGTTGTGCCAGCAGTAACCTGGAGCCCAAGAACGTCATAACAGTAGAGGATATAACAGATTCCACAAATACCTTCTCACTTCTTACCCTATCAATCAACTGTAGCCATCAAATACAATGAATCCTTGAAATTCCAGGGGACTGCCATCTCTGACACACTCAGATGGGGTGAGAACATTGCAAAACAATTAAGAAAATTTAAACTTGTTTGCACCCTCTGAAAAACGTACCTTTCCTGTAGAATTCTATTACCATTAAGTCCACCACTGTTTAGTTTGGCTTTAGGCAAGACGGTGACCTCTTAGTTTTTAATTAGTTATAATTAGTCATAATGTATACCTGACTTACACACAGATGTATCTGACAAAGATAAGCTCTTTTGTGTCAAGTCCGACTTACCTAAGTATCCTAGGGTAATCCTAGAGAGAGTTGGGTCTTCCCAGAGTTATAATTTCTCCAGCAAAATAAAATTATACTCTAGGCCTCTGATACTCTGTACATTTATTAGTTCAGTAATCCCTATTATACAATGCTGAAATTAATTCTCGACGATAAATTCCCTTTAATTCTAATGTTATCCTCTCTGATTGGGTCAAGAGATCAAAAGTTTTTCCTCCAACACCAGAAATTCCCCTTAAATCAGCACAGAGAATGACTTAAGCATAAAAACAAGTAAATGTAAGTAATTCTAAAACTGTGGGTGAGTGGGTTATGGAAAATGGATGTATGGCTTTATGCAGAACTGCTCTTGGACTCTCAGGTGTCACTTACTGAGCACCGGGCGACAGACACCGAACGGCACACAGCAATGGGGAAATGAGATGTACGTGAGACGTGCTGCCTGAAGAGTGAACATTTACTGAAATAAGATCATTTAGGGTTTTCTCTGCCCCTATAAATGGGGCATTTCTTTACTGCAGTCCCTGTTCTCTGACACCATATAGTGTACAAGTCAGACTTAGCTGAAATGTTTCTGTTTTTGGTTAGGAGAAAAAGCTACAAGGTGAGCCTGTGTGGATCACAGACGTAAGGCTTCCCTCAAGGGGAAAGCCAATGGACACAGAAGCCTTTGATAGGATGTCTACCTGTCACAGGGAAGTCAGACATGCACGGCAAGGCCATCCTAGATTCTGCTTCTCACTGAAGTGCATCCCAGCGGAAAACGGAGGGGGTCTATGTGGAATCAGGAGAGATGGCGCGAGATTCAAACCTGTAACCTTATGGTGAGAGACCAGAGGTCAACGACCTGCCTGAAAGACTACCAGCAGGAATTTGCCTGGGTAAATGTACCTAAGACCAGATAGCTGAAGGTGGGCAGTCTCCTGAAATGTAAACATTACAGTATAGGAATGTTGTGTTAGTGTTCACGGTTTTGTCGTTGAGCAAGTACAGATGTGCCCTAGAGCGTAACTTGTGAAGCAGCGCTAAATAAGGCATAGGATGGAAGCCTTGAAGGCGTTTTACAAGCTGGAAGTGTGAGACCTATCTCTGTTCGTCACTTACCAAGATTAATTTTTCCCCTTTTGTTTCCTCGTCCTTTGGGGCTGAAGAGGGGAGGGAGTACGTTAACAGCAGCAGGACACACAGCCACATGCACTCAGAGCTTCTCTATTCTCCCTCACTTTATCAACAGCGATGACAATGTTTTTTTATTTTGGAAGGACTGCTGACAGAATTCAGGGTGACAGAGGTGACATTTCCACATGTTTCCACAGAGACTTTGATGGCTACAAGACAACAGGAAGCTTGTGCTGGACCATGGTAGGACAGAGCTGCAGGGTTAGGAAGAGAAAAGATGCCGGTACTCCCAGGAAGAACACTGACAGTCTTGGAACATTTGAGACTGAATAATTCATTGAGCGCATTTAGAGTTATCTACCGCTTTAGAGCTCATTTCCAGACCATTAAATACCATCAAAGGCCAATGAAGCACTCCAAGCTATTCTCCAATGGAACGTGCTGAGAGATGAGCCGCTGAGCCAAGGATGGCCCCCAGGACCACCTTTCACATGTCGAGGTGCCACAGAGAGCAAAGGACACTATTGAAGATGCATGTTAAATATGATTGGCTAGGGGGTGCTGTTTCAAAGAGTAACAGCTTGGCCAAAGGGATTCTCAGCAAAGGAAACCATCATCTAACCATCAGCTGCTTACAACTGTGTTTGCAGATACAGGACCTCAAGCCTAAAGTACGTATGAATATGTTATTTAATGAAGTATAATAAACTTGGAAGAGTACTTATTAAATCCTACACCAGTAGCAGCTTTGCTACTGCGGTCCCTTGAATATATGAAGCCATTAGCTGTTCAGTGCAGTTTGTAAGGATGTTAGACGTCTCTCTTGCAGGGCTTGTGAACCTCATTCATTTGAATTGCTGGTGGCCTCAGCTCATACTTCACAGGGAAAAGGTATTTATAAACCTAATGATAATATACAGTACCAATAAAACTCCATTGCAAAGCCCCTAACGTCTCATTATCTCCTTAAACAGAAGCACACAAGCGATGGAACATTTCTCCCTCATCTGATCAGTCGTGTCTGTATCTGTTGTTATTCATGAGGCCAGGAGGTCCAGCGGCCAGCAGCACACTTGGTAGTGAAAGATTCCAGACACCCATAAGGCTTTACAAATAACTGGATGATGGCTAGACTTCCCAGGAAGACTACGTTCTGTCGTTTGGCCTTTGCCCCAAATTTTCTGTGTGATATTTCCCAACACAGTTTTTAAGTGAGGTGCAACTTTCCTTTAGCAGTGTCTGAGTGAGAGTATTATGGGGTATAGCGGTATAGAGGTGGAGATCCACATCACTGAGGTCTCCTACTGCAGAATGAAACCAATAAACTCCACTCAGAAACAGATGCAGAGCACGTATCACGCAAAGCCTGGTCTTACGGACTGGGATTTTGCTCTCTGAGTAGAACCGTCCCCGTGATGTTGGCTTGAAGCCACACTTAAAGGCCACGAAGCACCAAAGAAATTATTATCAAGAGAGTTTTCTTCATGTTTCGTTTAAAATCCAAACAAAAATTGCCCCGCTTCAACGCGGTTAAAGAAAAACCACACAGGCCTTTGCTGATTCCATACAGACTTAATTTTGAAAGGCTATGATCATCTTTAAAGGTCCATTTAAGCAGATATCTAAGTGACTAAACCCACAGCACAATAATCATGAAAGGATTAGCGTAATTCCACACCGCAAGTCTTGGCACATGGTAACTGGTTCAAAGAATCCAAGAATTCCTCATTTTTTCAAAACATCAAAACATCAAGACAGGACAACGTAGCCTAAGGCAATCGAAGTCAGCTAACTTACATACATTACACCCAGGTATAGATACTGTCCATCCCTTCCATCCCTACTGTCTTCTGAATGCTAATTAGCATAATGAAGGAATGGAACAGCCACAAATATCCAATAGGTGGCAGCAGTGAGCTTGAGTATGCACTTGATCAAAGAAAACAGGAAAGTTCATTCTGCCGTTCGTCTGTACAACCATACCTCCACACCACAGGGAAACATCACCGGTTTGTCTGTGTCTTGCAGAGCTAAAGTACGGCCAGAGAAAAATGCTAACATGTTAGATACCATGCTAACATGTCTGTAAACCTTTCGAATCTGTCTTCTGACTCAGGGAGGACTGAGGGCTGATAACTGAATGCACCACGTCAACATCGAAAGCCAGAAGGAGGGACCCATGGGAGCCATGGGAGTGGGCTGCATGCTGGGTGACTGTGGCCTTGGCTGGCGCTTGTCAGCTGCTGTGGTGAACGCTCAATCACGCTCTCTTATGTAATTAAAACACAGCAGAAACGTTAGCATATCCATAGTCTTAGCGGTACACGGCCATTAAAACCCTGTCCAATCGATCTTCATCTTTCTCAGCCTAATCGAGAGGATAGCTGAACCTGTTTGAAAACCAGATCAATCTGCATCATTCATTGTGTATTAGTGATGCTTTAGGAATGCCTTCTGAAAACCGGCAGCTCATAGGGTCATTACATTTCACTCACTCCCGGGCAATGGATGGGCCTGATGGGGGGTGGGGGGGGTTCTTACCATACCATGAGGAATCAGAAGAAAGGGATCTTGTCAGCAACAGACACCAACCAATCAGGACCACACTTCAACCAACATCATGTCAGCACCAGTGACAAGTTTGGGTCCTAACCAAGATAACTATCATCTCTTTATGGGCCATAACCTCAGTCAACCATTACACCGCCATGACAAAGCTTTGCGTAATCGTTTTCACTGAAAAAACCGAGCAAACACATCAACAGACAAAAACGTTCTGTTGTAGAAAATGTCAAGACTGGGTGATTGTAGCTCTTCGTTTGTGGCCTCCTGCCCTGGCAGACTTTCATTGGCCAAGCACTAATGGCACGTTAATTCTTGCTCTAAATGTTAGAGCAGACTGTGCAGATTGTTACTGGGAAAACTATGGAATACAAACAGACCGTAACTGGAGACACATTTAAACACAGCAATAAGTAAAGCACGTCTTCTATGGGGTAAAGCCTCTGTAATTTACATTGAAAAGATGAAACAACCCACTTCACCTAGACAGTCTTAATCCTTCTGATGAAACTGCAGAAGGGGTTGAGACAGGTTTATGGCTAAGAAAGACTGCGAATTAATATAAATGAAAGAAAGAAACCATAATATTTTCACTGGAATGTCATTCATCATCCAAGAAGCAGCATAAGTGTATTTTCCTCTAACGCTGACGTAAACGATGAAGAGGCCTACTTTTCAGGGTATCGCTGTCAGGTGTCGTATCTCTTGACAATCTTTCCTCATATATTAGACATGCAGATTCTAATCAAAACATGGGACCGCGTTTTCATTCCCACGATTACCCACTGCTTCTCTCCGCTGGGGTGTTTCTCGGCTGTGCAATTATGCAAATAGGATGCAGTTTGTTAGAGTAATTTAGTGACATCTGTTACCAGGGAAATGTCACTGAGTGGGCTGAGGGGCACTGAAGAAACAGGCTGAAGTTCAGCCGGGGACCATTAGTGTCATAATCTGTCCATGGAAACATTTCACTGAACATGCCAGAAACTGCATAAAAAGAAAACAATGGGGGACTCACCAGCCCTTCAGCCATTTGTTTTCTGTACTTCTTTTCTGAGTCGCTGTCCCTGTTCATTTGAAACTAAAGCATATCTATGCAATTATATCTAATGGAGTTATTCCAGCTTTGAGGTCCAAAAAAAAATCACACTTAATTTCAGGAAAATTTAATATTGCAGTAAATCAAACCTTCTGGAAAAGACTGCTTGGTTTGTTCCTGTAATCTTTACGCAGTGATGTTGAAGGGAAAGCACATTAATTACGTTGCATATATTTTGTACATACAATATTTCATTACTTACGCTGGAAAAATGTTTAAGCCACAAACAGCGATTCAAATTTTATCCGTTGACTTGCATGTCTTCAACTTTAACGCATTAACGTGAAATAAATTATTTTTCATGACAATTAGTGGCGTGTACAGCAAAGTAATCATCATGCATATGTGAGCTTCTAACAAAATTATTATTCACATTTTGAGTCATGGTTTATTCATAACTTGGCACGAGAAATTTGTTTTGCTAATGTATGTCAGCTATTAATCATGAATTAGCTGCATCTGGGACCATGAGTAAGATTTAGTAATTACAAAAATCATTAAAGTCAGACATTTTTCAAAATGTACAGATAATACTTTTTCGACACATCTACTCATTTATATGTATCATTTTTTTGCTTTTTTAGGTACAGTATACTCCACCACTACATAAGGTTCTAGGAATGAATCATTCATCTCTTAATGATCATCTGATTCAGTCAAGGGCACCAGGTGGGGTACACCCTGGACAGGATGGCAGTCCATCACGGGGCACGAGGCTGGGGTACACCCTGGATGGGGTGCTAGTTAAATCAGTAATCATAAATTGATCAGTGTATAGTTTATGAGCACGTGTGCTCTTTGATGGACTGGCATCCCACCCGGGGTGTACCCCAGCCTCGTGCCCTGTGCTGCCTGGGATCGGCTCCAGGCTCAGACCAGGATAAATGACCGGCAGCTGGGTGGATGACTTAAGTCAGCATGTTTGTAACTTTGTCTGGAACCCCACGCAAACATGGGGAAAGCATGCAGACTGTAGACACACGGAAAAGGGCAGCATTCAAAGTCATAAGGCTGGAGCGGCGAGGTGATTGGATGGAAGGAGTATGCATGATTATTGTATAAGTCGATTCCAGCTTTTTGAACCCCGCTATGCTGGATTAAACTGGGCAAGTCATTAACTATTCTGAAATGTCCTCAGCTATAATTTGTTTGGCTTCAAACTCTGCTGCAAGATTACTGTGTATTTGATTTACATTTTATTGTAATTACTAAACAGTGCTGACAAATATAATTAAATCGTGTTAGACATATGGGCTGTGTGTAGCCGGTTATTGCTTAGAAAAAAAAATCTGCAACAATTCATGAAAGTAGCTTTAAGCATGTAGTTCTCAATATGTGTCAACAGGTGGGGCAGTGGTTACTATGTTTGGCGGCAATTAAGCCATGCCGCTCTCGTGCCAATCAATGAGGAGCTGTAGCTCTTTTGAAAAAAAAAAAACGGTTAAAGGCTAACGTGTATTAGGAGGCAAACGACCATGTAGTAAGCCGATAGAGATGAGGGTTTACGCAGAGCAGAAATCAACTAAGAATCAGGTTCTCCCTTTTTTACGGGATATTTGAGAAATTGGACAAATATAATTTCTTGCAAGATTTACAATTCGCTTCTATTTTCCTGCTCATCAAAACACTTCCCAAAGGCGTTGTTTGAAGTCCTCTCTTCGATACGGTATCCCAAACTTTATTTCGGTGCCACGTGTACCATGTAGAACTATCACAGTTTGTGTGTAACACAATTTAAAAAAAAAAAAAAATTAACAATATAAAAGAACAATGTAAGATAACTCAGAGCACTCGGTCTGGAAACAGACAAAACTCCCCATCCAAGTTAAAAAAAAAACAAAAAAAAAACCCCTGAACAACAAGAGTCTGCTGAGCAGCGAGATGCAGTGTCACACATGAAGGAACACATTCCAGCTGTCTCTGGTTGTCAAAGCCACCCTCAGAGGGCACGTCTCTCCATACCAGAAAGGGGTCGCCCTCCTCAACATTGCGGTCGTCACTCGGGTTCGGCTGATATCGACAAGGAACAACAGCAAATACGTTAAAGTTAGCTTCAGTAGGACTCTGCCAGGACCAGCTTAAACCATCAGGGTCTTGAGTGTGTCATTTAAATAGTGCGATCTCAGTTTCGGCCCATCCTGTAGTAAGACAGTGTCACCGATGATCAAAATCCTGGGCCAGCAGCTGGCTAGGCAGGCTGCTTGTGTAGTATTTAAACATCCGGTCTTACTCTACCACACGTTTCCACGGCGATCCTGCTTCTATGACGGCAAGGGAAATATTCCGTAGAAAAGGTGGCGTCGCTCAGCACAGAAGTAGAAAGAAGCAGCATTGCAGGACATTTTGACGAAAAAACGGGCAATATTTGTTCATCTTGCATCGTCAAGGCATCTAGAATACATATGCGGAAAGCTACCTTTATAGCTACATAAAGGCTAAGCTCTCGCTCTGACAACGCTGCGCGATATGTACAAGCAAATGCCAATCCATGTACAACGTAGCTCCCTCTGACTGTCAAATCATATCGTCTGCGAGGAAAGCATTACTTGATTCAAAATGTAAGCATGTATCCCTGCTCCAAATTTTCCCTCATATTTCCTTCATATACAAGATCAGCAGATATTGCCTTTTTCTTTCAGGTAGAGTACTTCAGGAGAAAAAGCACTAGAACATCTACAGAGTAGAACATCCACTGACAGTAATGACGGGATACCACTTCCTATATACAGGCGTGTTTTCATTCATGCACAGTGCATACAAGGATCACATTAACATTCCCAAAAATGGGCACGGCGGGGCTCCTTCACGGCGAGGGACTCACAACGTATGGCTATAGTTTCATATCCTTGTTGTTGTTTCATATATGGCTCTGGCTTGGTTGAGTCTCTGTTTTTTTGCCTTAGGCAGACAGAATCATAGGTAACTTTGCACCATGGTGGTGTTCCTCACTTCAGCACTCTTCTCAGTCAGTCACCAGTGCAACGCTGCCCTTTATTTCAGGCCAAGAAAGCCGGCCTGAAATCTCGACTTCCAGACTGTCTGCATTAGACACACCGTGGCGGAGGGAAAAGATGCTCAATAAACTCAGAATAAACTCAGCTGGATTAACTGGCTACCGAGTTAACCTTGAGATAACGTAAACCCTCTCCTTCCAATAAAAAAAAAAATATAAAACCCAATGACCATCACTGCCTTTACAAAAATCCAATCCAAGGAAAGACCGAAAGGATGGATGCTCAAGCAGGAAGCCGAGAGAGTGACAAGCAAAAGAATAAGCATTTTTCAATTTCTGATATTGAAATACTGACAGCTTTAATTAATAGATTAGAAAAACAATTCACTGCTCTGGTTGGGTGTCCTTTTCCACTATAAATACACCCTTCGGCAAAAAATTTAGGCCATTTATTTTTATATAGCTCATTATCCTCTTGGCCGAAGTTTAGATGTGAAATTAAAGTTGCAAGGACGTTAAAAAAACTTTAAGAGTTTGAAATCTAAAGCCAGGCTGGCAAGAAATGAATGTGAGTAATATATTGTGCAATTTTTTGAGTGGAATTTTAATATACAAAGAAATCTATACTAAGAACAAAAAGAATTTAAGCATCACATCAACATACATCGGCCAGCAACACGTTTGGGTGTGCAGAGCATTTCAAATACTCACTTCAGTGTCAAGCTTTTTACTTTCCTACAACAATGCTTTAACTAAATCATACACCGGTCATGATGGTCGCCTTGTACTCCTGATGGATTTGCCATAGAAATCCTCCCATACACAAATAATTCGGTCGGACATTAAAGAGCGGACAGTGAGGTAACGTGAGAAACTATGTATGAATGGACAACTTAAGTCTGACCCTCATGCTACAAGACACATCAAGCAAGCTGAATAATAAAATTCCCTTATTGAATTTTATTGAACTTGTCACGCGAAGCTTATGAATTTTTGTGGTCGAAGTTAAACTCGTCTAAAACTGCCTTTCTCTGGCGTTACATCTCAGGAGCAGAGCCAGAAGAGAGAGCTGGCCGCATCGCTGGAGCACAAAGACATGTTGGTCCTGCCCGCTTTTGAGACAGCAGAGATGACACGGTAAACGACCCCGTGGCTTCAAACAAAATCAGGACGACTGCTGTCTGAACGAGGGGAAGACCTGAACTGATTTGGAAGGGCTGTCATCGTAACTGAGACTGTCCCTCTTCCACTGGACGAAGCAGCTATCACAGTCATTTTTCGAACTTGGACCGATGATCAAATGTGTCACGGATTGACAACACTGCAGCTGAAGGTGTTAATGGAGATATGGTCTCCCCACAGTGTACTTAACCCTCTGTGTGATGACGTTGGTTGCATCTCCACAGTTTCTTCTAAAATAGTGTAAAATCTGTCAGCACAAAGCAGTTTAAAAAACACTGCAGAACTTGTATCATTTTTTGTTATCGTTAAATATGTAGACTTTATCCTTTGTCAGAACCCCAAAGGGCTCATCTTAATTATACCGAGAAAAAAAAAAATCCTTAAAGTAGGAATTAAAATGGAATTGAAAAGAAATGCAGGCTATTTAATGAGGATTGTAACAAAGTCTGATTGCTATGATTTAAAGAATAATATCCATTGCATTTTAAAATGACAGTGGCTCGTGTATTCAATTAGGGCTCATCTGTCATCTATTTACTCATGTATATTTTGCAGAAAGGAAAGAAAATGATGGTTTCTTAATTTTTTGTATGTTTTCAATATCTCGAAGCAACACACACTAACAGTACCAAGATCATTAAGTAATAATTTCTCATCAGCCATAGCGCTGCTTTTTATATCTTTCAAGACGTACCTCACTCTATCCCTCCCATGTGTATAAATTAATTCATTTTTTTGGTAATCTGAAAGCTAACAGGTTAGGAATCAGACTCATTCCCAGTCTTCCCAAAAGAATGTGAAAGCTGTGGCTGAAAACGTTTGACCGTTCGGCCGTCCAAAGTTGAGAGATGAAGCAGATCTTAAAGGCAAGGACAGAAGGAAAAAACACAGAGGAAGGTTCTTCTGGCTTTCTGATTTGACGGACGTCCTGATCTGCAGCTCGTTTTACCCTAACTCCTTGACCCACAGTGGTACGCCTCTAGAAACCCTTGACGTGGCAGTAGGCTTCCAGGGAGGAGAAGAGGATGTACATGAGCCACAAGCCGAAGAACAGAAGGCTGGTGAGGACCTTGGGAGTCCGGGGCCCCCCCAGCTCACCCCCGATGTCCGGCCGGCGCCGGTACAGGAGCACGGCCACGCAGATGAACGCGAAGATGGTGAAGAGGGTGACGGAGAAGGCCAGGGTGCCTGGGTCCACGTGGAAGGCCTGGCCTTTGCTGTGGTGGTAGATGGCGGCGATGGACCAGGCCACGCCGATGCCCAGGAAGACGTTGACCGCATTGCTGCCGGTGACGTTCCCGATAGAGGCGTCGGCATACTGGTCTTGTATAGCTGCCACCTTGCTGGCAAAGGTGTCTGGAGAGGGACAAATGACAAGTGGGGAGGAGCTGACACCAAGGTCAGACAGGCCAGTCTGTCCATGATGACATGAGCTGACAAGTGAGATTACTGACATGTTAGAATTCATATATGAATAATGTCTATCTAATCTAACTCATCTAATTCAAAATTGGGTTAATATTGTCCTCATATCAGCTCCAGGATGATACAACAGCTGAAAAAAACTGCATTTGGCTTTGATTTCATTGTAGGATCACAAATTCTAATGAAATGAACCCGTGCCTTAGACACAGCATGCATCCTGGGTCCTAAAGGTGACCGTATGGAAACAGTCCGTTTAATGAGGACCGTGCCTTAGACACAGCATGCATCCTGGGTCCTAAAGGTGACCGTATGGAA
>JAACJT020000035.1:13396158-13424750 GCA_009936485.2 Gymnarchus niloticus
CAGTCCGTTTAATGAGGACCGTGCCTTAGACACAGCATGCATCCTGGGTCCTAAAGGTGACCGTATGGAAGCAGTCCGTTTAATGAGGACCGTGCCTTAGACACAGCATGCATCCTGGGTCAGTGCAGCCCTGTCTATATCAGACCACCATTCCAGTGTTGCCAAAGCTTATAATTGCTTTCCTTTGATTGTGCAGCTAGCTGAGCCACCAAGAGCCAGGGGACATTTCAGGAGCTTCTTCAGTCAAAACTTTCGTATGGTAGCTGAATCTGCCTCCTGCTGAGCTCAGTCATTGTATTCAGCTTTTTTTTTTTTTTTTTTTTTTTAACAAAGTCACAAGTTCATCACAAGTTCATATTTCGCCATTTTTAGACTGGGCCGTGTTGCTCATTTGCAGGTTGGTTCTGGATCAGAGGTTCTACGGTTTACCTCCGGTGTTATTTTGGACTTTCCTCTACATCTTGATTCGCTTTTGCCAAAAGTCTCGTCTCCATCTATGGAAGGCTTTGCTAGGATCAGACCCTTTGCTGGTGCAGAGAAGCTCATTAGACCAGCTGAGACTGGCCTGCTTGGGCATTTCCATTAGGATGCCTTATGGAAGAACACATGAGTGTCACACGATCCCAAAGCTTAAAGGCCATAATCTGACCTGAAACATGCTTGGACTCATATTGAATGTCAGAACCTCCAGAATCGTTAGTGTATCCTCTGCTAGTTCTAGGGATGACCTGCATCAGCATACCTTGCCATGACTCAGGCTTATCAAGAGTAAACACTTGTATGCCTGCAACCACACCTACTTTGGTAACTCTGCGACAGCTCGTAAAACCAAGGCTGGCCTAACAAACACCCAGGACGGACATAAATCAGGCACTCCATCCTCGCTGGTGCCCAGCCCAGGCCTACCTGTCATTCACACTTGTTTTCTTAATGGAATAAGCAGTCAGCAGAGTCTTACAGATATTCCCGGGTACAGAAGTCAGGTGCTTTCCTGATTTGCTCTCAGCATTTTTCCTTTATTCGTATGAAGCACTTTCTAATACCTCATTTTTTCAGTCATCAGAACAGAGCTTGGAGGTGGTTATTCGAGTGGCACATCTCAGCTAGTTAATAAAACATGAACTAGATGTTAAGAGCACGTTACTTAGGTAAAACCTGTGCTGAGGGCGTTCTCCTATTGCTGCGTTAATCGTCCCTGTGGAAGATTTCAAGCATCCAATCAGAAATCCTGCCCTAGGGGGCCTGTCTAGCGTGGCCCTGATTGCCGCAGTTTTAATCCACTTGATCAATCCCCTGCACCATCAAAGGATTTCTCATCGTACTGACAGAGTGATTCTGGGAATGTTCCAGTCGCTTTAGTGACTGGTTTAGCTGTCTGAATTATAAAAATCTCTTTGTTCGAGTTTTACGTTTATATGATGAAAAAGTCACAAGCCGCAAAATAATGAGCTATAACAAATATTTTTAAGCATGAAACCCGTTCACCTGTGGCTGTCTATCGGTAATATTAAAGTGGCCTCTTTTAGTTACTCCTGCCATCCCTCTGTCCACAGACCCCGATACCCGATTCAGCCCCGACAGACATTTTGTCTTCCCGCCTTTCCATCGCTCTGTCCAAATGGCTGTTTTCGGTTTCTGTTCTCTGTCACCATTAAACGTGTCTAAACGTGTGTAAAGGTATCACCCATGCCGTTCTGTCCTACCTGGATTCATCGCTTATTGTCAAAAATAACTCCTTATTTAGTGTATCGACAGAGTGAGGGACAACCCGACTTCACGCACTATAAGAGACGTGTGGTTGGTGTCAGCTGCATGTATGTGTCACAGGACAGCCAGATGTACCTGAAAAGAATCCCGGTATCCTCCTACTCATATAGAGTAGGTACAGCTGGGAAATCTTCACCTTCAGAAATTTGGTCCCCTCAAGTCTAATCAAACTGTATATTACACCTACCATGCTTAACAAATTACCTGAACATTATACATAGTCTAGACTCTTCATCCATCCTCTAACTGCTTATCCAGGTCAGAATTGCGGGGGGCCTGGGGCCTTATTCCAGGCAATATGGGGCATAAGGCTGGGGTACAGTCTGGCTAAGATACCAGTCTTCTGGAGGGAACATATGCCCTCACATATTATGGGCAATTTAGAGATGCCAGTTAGCCTAGTGACAGGTCTTCAGACTGAAACCCACGAGACCTGGGGAGAACGTGGGGAGAACTCCATGCATAGAGAACGGAGGGGAGATTTGAACCTCCACCTCTGGAGATGTGAGGCAACAGTGTCACAGAAAATCTCCCCATTTCCTGCAATTACAGGAAACCGGAAACCTCCGAATTCATTGAGTCTCTGGATGTAATGTGCGTTTCTACAAATGCTGCCATTAAGCTACAGGACACGTTCTTCTAGCAAAAAAAGAAACCTTGACAGATTAGAATTCATTAGTGGCTCCAAAAGCCCCCTGAAATGTTAGACTTCCAACAGCATGCTCACAGGATGTTCAGGGCAAACTGGCCTTGCCAGTTATCTCCACACTATTTCTTTGCTGTGCGGTAAATGTTGAGCCTCAGAACTCCAAATAATCTTGTTACTTGTACCAGTTTCATTGTAAAATAAATTCAGTGTATCGATGTGAGGCTGAATCTTCGACTGTGTAAGTTCAGCTGGAAAACAGATGGATGATGTCTCACCGCCTTCCTGATGAAACGCTCACACTCGTGGGTTAGTGTGGCCGTTCTTTTGACGAGTGTGATTACCGCTGATTTGTCATCAGCAGCTGACTCCTGCTGGTAGTAGCGATGAGCTTGCGTGCTGGAGATTTATGCATTCACGGTACTGAAGCTTTAAGGAGACGGCTGAACTGTGATGTCCAGCAGAATGGAACGTGGAGGAGTCCCTCAGCACTTAACCAGTGTCTGTTTCTCCTGAGGGTTCTGAAGTAAATGGGCCACTTTGCGAGGATATGATCATTTACAGACCCACCTTCCCACCCAGCTCTTAGAAAGTCCCACGGTAACCCCAGCTGCCATTCCCTGCTATGAAGGTCAAATTCACTATTTTATAAGGTTATATTTATTTTGTATTCGATTATTGCAAAAGTAATTACTGTAGTTCCCTCCTAAGCAATGGAATGTCAAAAACAAAAATACCAAAAGTATGTGGAGGAACTCCAAGGCACCAACCACCCCTAAATCACGCGCCATACTGGCACAATGTTTTATCAGCAGACCCCGACAATATTATATGTCAGTTAACAAGAATCCCTACATGTTTATCGGAACACCAGAAAAAACAGTTACTTTACGTACACTTTCTGAGTGCTTATCGAGAGCTGGATCCCAGGGGCCAAGAGCCTCTCCCAGTCAACACAGCTACAGGCTGAGCGGCTCGGAAGGCCACAGTCAGGGATGAATTATAGGCCCTAACTGTCATGTCTAACTCTGGCAGTGAGAGGACCCGCAGGGAGACGAGGGAGGTCACCATGCTACCGCACTTGGCTTCTCAGTTTTACACAGCATTTTCAATGCTCATCACGTCTCAATTGATTCTTGATGTGAGCTTTAAATGAAAATTTCTCCACTGAATTAAACCACAGGAAATAACAGCATTTAGGCAAATGCTGAATAGTTTAAGCTGCGTGGCAGCAAGATAGAGGTGAACGGAGGTTACATAAATGCTGTAAAGTTCAGAACGAGAAATACAGGAGAAATACTGTATGCTGGCTGGTCTTAATCAATATTTCATTTAAACATATTAAAAGGCATTAACTATAAAGGTAACTATACAGAATTCAGGCCACTTTGGGAAAAGATGCATTCATTGAATTAGCCCAGTCTGGAATCTCCTTGATACTCAAGGAAAGGAAAATGTTTACCCACAAAAAAGGAGAAATCTTCAGTTGAGCTGAATGTTAATTCCAGACATAGTCGTTGCCTTTTTATATCATAAAATCTATTTGTATTATTTGTTTTTTACTTGATTGTATAAATAAAAGCCCTTGATGATATTTCTGGTATTTATTTGCCGCAGCCGTAAAGGGCTTCTGAAATAAAAAATATTTTAAGGAGTTTTGCCTCCGCAGCCCAGGACCTACAGTGAGGCGGAGATGGCCAAAGAAACGAACAGCACGACGTCTACGCTGTACGTTCAGCGATTCGGTCGTGTCACCCGTGACCACAAGCCAATCTGGAGGCGTAGCTGATGGTAGACACCGGGCCACTGAACGACCGCAGGCTGACCGTAGGTGATGAGTGAGGGACCTCCCACCTGGTACGGACGTTCCCAGGGCCACGAAGACCACGGCAGTGACGGAGTCCTTCAGGCCAACGGTGCAGCCGAAATGCGACGCCAGGTCGCCGATGAAGGCGGTCAGCAGGCCGATCATGATGATGGACACCACAAAGCAGGCCCAGCCATTCCAGTAGTCAGTGGGAGGGACGAAGGCAAAGACCACCTTCCAGAAGACGGTCAGGAAGTGTGCCACGTAGTCAAAGCAGGAAGGCAGCTTCTCCTCCCCACACTCCTCATCCTCGTCGTCTTCCCCTACAGACCGGAGGGCGGAGCTGTCAGTCTGATGCCGTTCCGTTTATGTTGCCATAGTGACTGTCCCAGCATGGCTCCACCAACATGTACGCGTGCAGGTGAATAAACACAGGAGCTAAATCGAAATCCCCGAGAGTGAAGGATTCTGGGTAAAAGTAAGAAACGACAGCAGTGTCTCTTACACTCATCATCTGGATACGGGGTCCTGTCAGAAACTTATATTAATTATACGCAAATATCACCCAGCGGGGTTTCTGGCATTTTACACTGCAATTACGACACGCTTTTCTTAAGTGCCTTGGGGCGACCGTGTTGTGAAAGGCACTATAAAAATAAACTCATCTGAATTTAATACCAGAAGAGTTGGCACCCCATCCAGGATGTCCCCCGCCTCGTGATTAAGCGGTAAACGAGGCCTTAAAACCTGTGGTGGGTGAGAGTATTTGAACAGCCAATCAATGCTGGTGCTGAATGTGGCTTCAAAAGCCATGATGAGGAGGAGCGTCCTGACCTACTAGTTCAGAATACCCCCACCTGCCACGGTTTTGAAGCCGCCGTTGTCCTATTCCTGCCAGGCATCATTCCTCCCACTAGGATATTGTTCCTTATCAGCAGGGACGACAGGAAACAATAAGTTTGCCAGCCTTTATGGCCTCTGCATTTGTTGGATGAAAGCCTGAGTAAGAGGAAAAGGGGTCCATTGTCACATTGCGTCATGATAGAGAGTGATGTTTTGGATAATTGACGCTGCCGTGAAGTTCATTAGGCAATATGACGTGGTGCTTGAAAACAGCTGATTGATAAATCAATTTTCGAGATCGAGCCGGTTCAGATAAGAACGACTTATCTGGGTCGTGGTTGTTATAAAGGGGACCAAGCGACGGTGGCCGGGGTCAAGCGTGTAGGAGAGCTCAGCCATCCACTGAAACTCGCCAGGAAAAGGCGCCACTACTGAATTTGTACAGAGGCTAAACTTAATGGAGAACACCTTGAGAGGCAGCTGTAGGCCCTCTAAATGGATCCTCTCTTATTATCAGTAAGGAGGAGCCGCATGTAAATAACTTTCAGAGATTCTCCAAGTACTAATCAGTGCTGACACTCTGTGCCCCAAAGGTCAGCAAACAACGGCATAGATAAATCAGGAAGGCAATGGCTGTTTCTCATTGGCTCTCCAGTAATCTGCACATTTGATATATTTTATATTTATTATTGGATTTGTGGGATTGTTTTGCAAACCACAGTGAAACATTAAGCCCCAAATTGATTGCCTGTTAATGAGTTTGTTTCTCAAACACAAACATCCATTACCAGACACGAGTAACTGCTCTACTGATTTTTAATCAAATCCTACCCTACACACATTTCCTCAAATTCTCTTGAATTTTTCATAGTAATGGCGTGAGTTACGTGTAAGGCCAATTTGCACATCTACATGTACTAGTGAACAAACGTGGTGAGAAGGTCAGCAGAGCGGCTGCTGTGTATTAAAAAAGGCACATGAAGATTCGGGTGAAGACATCAGTGGTTCTGTGCTAATGGTGTATCACTATAATGCTGTATCACTCCAATGGTATGTCGCTCCAATGCTCCATCACTCTAATATCACTCCAATGCTCTATCACTCTAATATCACTCCAATAGTGTATCGCTCCAATGCTGTATCACTCTAATATCACTCCAATAGTGTATCGCTCCAATGCTGTATCACTCTAATATCACTCCAATGGTGTATCGCTCCAATGCTGTATCACTCTAATGCTGTATCACTCAAATGGTGTATCACTCTAATGTTGTATCACTCTAACATCACTCCAATGGTGTATCGCTCCAATGCTGTATCACTCTAATATCACTCCAATGCTCTAGAAGAGGAGAACAAGGGCAGGAATAAGGAGAGGACACAGCATGCCATATGATGAATTGTAAATTATAATATTCAATATTAGCTCTGACGATAGGGGTACATTTTTTAAGATGTTCAACATCTTCCATAGCACAGGGTGTCACGTTTGTGCAAAATGGTTTGTCATCAACTGTCCTCAAATTCATCATAGCCCACATCTCAAGCTCATAATTGCGAGAAATGAAAAATATTAATAAAAAGACTGCACACCACAGAAGAAGAAACTCAAAAAGTCAGTGAGAAGGGGAAATTGAAAATATTACATAAGACAGTGTCTTTTTTCAGTTTAATGTCTCAGAAGGAATGCCCAGATGATCTACTGCTTTTCGACCCTTGTGTTATGTAGGACGATCTTTTAAGCCTTCTGGAAGGACTTGTTTCTCATTTGAGAAACAACGAAAAAAGCTTCTCACCACGAGGCACCATCGCTCCCTGCAGACATCCGAGGAGGACCTCCAGGACCTCACCTTCAAAAATGAGCAGTGCCCTGGTTTCTTAAAAACCTGTAAAAGGGTGCCCATTTCCAGTCTCTATAATCAACTTCCTCCACTTTACAGCTGAAGTCTATTTTGTGGACTCTAATAATCAGAGTTTTCTGCATTTTATGCCATTAATTGAGCTTTTCTGCACAGGTAGAGAAATCTACCTCAGAAACTGGCTTCTCAAAATATCACGAGAAAGCCGGATGAGTGACAAGTTAATCTCTTTGACACGCTGCACTCTGAATCACCAAATTGTAGTTTGAAAGAATGTCTATATAAAAGCCTGGCGGTTAGTCTTACGTGCCACTGGTTGTGCTTGTATAACTAAGATGGATTGTAGGAGACGGTGAACAGCAGGAGAACAACAATGCCAGTTCGGATCTCTCATGACCCTAAAATACCTCAAGCACAGCCTCTCGAATGCATTTAAATAATGGCACAAATAAGATGAGGTTGAACGATTGCCCCACCACCTACAATTAGCAGTCGAAACATAGGCCGCAGCCACGATGCCCAGGCCTGCCACACTGCCGTCACGTAGAAACGCCTTTGTCATCGTGCTCCTCCCTTCCCTGTCATGGTATGCCATCTCTTCAGTTATGGTCATCTTCAGCATGAAGACAGTCAGTGTAGGACTACAGAAGTAAATGCCTCTATGGATGTTTCAGTTTGTACCTCAACTATCGCTTTTGAATTCTGAAAGAAAATATAGCCTGAAGGCCAACTACAGATAGCTGCCAAAATAAAACAAACAAGAACAGTCAGAAAAAAAGCGTATGAAGCTGAGATATGCTCCAAAGATCAATAACAGTCAGGGGTTACAGGATCCTTTCATATCCTGCAAGCAAAACGGCTCATTTCATAACGATATGAAAACTACCATCAGCACATACGCACCCCAGAAGATCAACATTTCGACTCAGTTTTATTCTCCAGTATAAGCGATGACATCAACTCGGCTTGCTTTTGCATTGGCGTTACCAAACCGTTGCGAGACAAACTTTTGTGAGGTCTCAAATCGGAAAATCCAGTTTCATCCCCGTAGATAAATGACCTTCTAAGGTACTACCACTATTAGAATTCATCTCCCTTGATGAAAATTTAAAGTGACCCCTGTTGTGAAGTGAGTAGCTAGCTGGAATCCCTGCCCTGGAATAAAGGTTGAGTTAGGGAATAGGTACAACATTTCTGGTAGGAAGGTTCCCACAGTGTAAAGAACTTCACCAAATAAAACCCCCACCGCATGACACCGATATCCATTTTATCCGTACGATAGCGTTTTCCTCCAGAAAGAAACCATGGAATATATATCTGTCTTATACTTAACAAAGCAGTCATGAGTACCATACCACAGAGAAAACTAAAAGTCCAACTTCAGGATTTGTCAATTCCCCGAGTCTCAAATGAACAAATCCGGCTAAGTCTGCTTTCTGGAATGGACCCCGGTAGAGGTTGTCACTGTGGTAAAGCCTTTATCCAGACATAAAACCAAGCAGACATACTGAGGGTTTGTGAGAAAAATTGCAGTACTGCTCCTAGTCCGTGTGTTTGGGCACCTCAGCATAAAGGCAGGGCATCCAGAACATCAACACTGAATCACCTCGTTGCCTGTGTGCTTCTTACCAGCACTAACGGTGATGGCGTCGATAAACTGATCTCTCCAGCTATTCGTTCCAACCAGCAGGGCCAGGTTGGTTTTCTTGATCAGCTTGTCCACTGTGTTCTGTGGAGGCAGAGAAGCAAAACGAATGTCACTGGGCAGAGAAATCTGAACCGAGGTCGGGGATTAAGGAAATGTTGAAGGACTTCAGTGTTTGAGGAAAAACTAGAACAAAAATACGTTCCTGGTAAATGATACATTTTCATTTTGCATTTCCAGTCGTGTGTCTTGAGTGATTTAGAAATTAGAATTAGTGTGTGTAACACTGGAACAGATGTCATAATACACACCACACAATGTTGGACACCTCAGCGTTCAATTCACCAGTTCAAACTGGCAAAATCATCCTCGCTATTGGACTGGAAGGTCATTTAAGGAAAGACAGTGGAAACATTTAGGATCGATTTCCTCAAATCAGTTCAGAAAACAGGGCCATGAGACCCAAGCAAAAGAGCCTGGATTCGAGGCAAGACGACAGAAATTGTTGTTGATAAAATCTCGCTGTCCTAATTATTTCTTAGTGACAGTTTCCCTATGTCACCCACATGGGGATGAAACGAAAATCCATGCCATCCAATGGAAAAGTGCAGCAGATCATTAGAATCTTCAGGGAAGATCTATTCGATGCCCTGGGAGCAGTTCCTTCGTGAACGTGACTGAGTGAAGAGACAGGTACCTATGGATTACAGTCAGCGAGGTGACATACGGAGCGTAGAACCCTCACCGAACCCCGTTTGACTTCAAACCTGTCACCGTGCAGCTCTGACTGGAATTCAGAGGTACGACCTTTTGGGGACACCTGGAGCACTCAAGGTTGGCCACCGGAGAAGCCGGTTCAGGAAGGGAGCATGAAGAAGATGAGAAGAGGATCGAGGTGTGAGCATACACACCTTAAACTCGTAGGACTCCTCGATAATCACTTCCAGTCTGGCGTGCTCGCCCAGCACCGGCCGGCCCAGCTCGGCAACACGGCGCTCTGCCTCCTCCTTCCCAGTCGGATGCTCTTCACTCTCCCCTTCCCCTGCAAAACAGGGTCTCCTAAGCGGAGCTCGAGCCGTTCCCACGTCACGTTCTCATCAGCACGCAGAAGAACAGCCGGAAAGCAGCGGGTGGGACAAACCGCAAATTAGAGTGGAGCGTTTTATCGAGCCCACATTTTTAAGTGCAACTTCCTGGGGACGCAACAGGAGAACCGAGAGGCTTTTCAGCATGTCAAACTCCACATGTACCTTTTACCTCTTTCAATACCAGATATTTTTGGGGGCAAATGCTGTCATGGTATTACAACACCACACACTTTGAAATCTGCCTGTCAAACCACATGACGTTTCGATTCATGCAGCGAGACAGCAACAGCACCCTAAACCTCAGAGGTTGGAGGGAACACTAAAAATTCTGATATTTTTGCCCTGCCTTTATTATCTTGAATGATGTACGGTCATTTTTTTCATGTGTGTGTTTTTCAGCAGAGTAGCCCTTGAAATTGACTAAATAACTTTGGCCTTCTCCATGCAGGGAATTGTGGGAAGTCTTCAGTTTACAAGATGTGCATTTCTTTTTGGTTTCTGTCTGAATCCACTCTCCTGCCAAAGTCCTGTTGTCATACAGTCTTTTACTGAAAAAAGGAAAATCTCTTCAATCTGCAATTAACGTTTCTGATTCAACGGGAGCTGAATAGTGTGACAAATGCAGAGACTAATTCAGTCTTGGCAAGGTACGGCCTTGCTGGATTTCTCCAGCTAATCAGATAATTAATTTAATTAACTAACAATGTACTGGAGTGCGCTGAAAAGTGTAAACATTTTCACAGCACTCCAGGTCTAGCGGATCACCTGCTTTCAGTGGCGAGGCTCCACAGTTCACCCAAGAAAAGAACTTTAAAAAGAGAAGCTCAGTTCCTGGGTTTTACCTTCTCGTCTCTTAGTGAGTGCAGCAGATTCCCAAGTCCTTTCTTGCCTTGTCTTTCCAGTGATCCAGAGTGCGGCTTCTCAGAGTCTCAGAGACCTCAGTCCCAGCGTGTTGCGGAATAGGAAAAGCCTTTGAAAGTTTTTCGATGCAGTTTCTGCGATAGGCGTTCTTGTTTTTTTATGTTGTTGTTTTGATTGATTTCTGAATCAACGTGAAGACTGCTTTTGAGCAAATGCCTATTGGCAGATTTGAGCAGACGCTACCTAGTGAAACCGCTATGAAATGATCTGATTTCTTGGTCCTTTGCTCATAAACAAAACCTGTCCTTTTGAGTTGGGAATTAAAAAAAAAATCTATTGATTAATGATCAGGAAGACCTTCAATAAAAATTCAGAACTTTCTCAAGCTGATTACTCTCTTCACATGCCAGAGGCCTCTGCAGTAACCTTGGCAATTAATGTCCCACCGAGCTTAAAACTCAAACACATCGCTGGCCAACGTAGCGGTCAGAGCTCCTGCTACCTACATTTTCGGTGACGTGACGGGATCAGGTTGTCCCTCTGGAAGAGGGGGGCTCTTTAAATGAGAGAGGAGCACTCCCTGGGGTAGGGGCAGTGGTGTGTGGGGGTTCCACAGCAGTGTGACAAACAACAACCGTTTTTCCAGCAAGGTGCAGGGGCAGGTCTGGACTCGGAGCCATGCAGGTGACAGCCAGGCGAGCCTGACGTTTGGATACCGTTCTCCGACAGCACTGGTGCTGTCGCTTCGCTGTTAGTGGCCAGCACCGCACAAAGCCGCAAGCAAACGAGGCTTTGGACGTCGTGACGACACAGAGGAGGAAATACCTGTTATGCAGACTACGGTGGATGGGATCGGATGGTCTCTACCCTGCACTTTCCGGTAGACGTCCCGGCCTGACAGAGCGACAACCATGAAGAGAATTGACTGCATGGTTTTCAGCTGGGTTCAGGTTGAAGGTGAAGGGACATTCATTTGTTTTTGGATGTTAGGAATCGTGCACGGCCAAACCCGACTTTGAAAACACCCCAAGGATGCAAAGCGTGAGTGGCACTCGGTACAAAGCGCACTTGGCTGAACGGCACACTTCAGAAATGACGCAGGAATCAGACACAAGGTAGGAAACACCTCTATCTCAGCTGAGCTGCTCATTAAAGCAGCAAGCCAGTGGCCATCAACAAGGAGGGGTGGAAGAGAACGTGTTCAGCGGAACGATGATGTATCTGAAAATGAAGGTCTTCACTAAAGCAGAAACACATGCATGGATAAAATCTGGCATGTGTTGCTCTCAAAAGAGCAGATGTAAATATGGCCCTGGTGATGTTTGTTGTACTGTAGAGAAACCCCCTTATCACAAGTGCTTACATCAGAGGAGATATAAACAGCTTAAGAGAAATGCTGTCAACAGGACAGTTTAAATTAGCATCAGTGCTAATAAAAAACGAATTACTGAAATGCAAACAAATGGTAGCAGAATGTTAATAACGTGAAAGTAATTCTGGCCTCCTTCGGGAACGACCTCGAGACGCCAGGGGAAAAGGATCCCTTTGTGTTCGCGGACATGATTTTCTCTGTGGTGTAGGCCATTCGTTAAGGACATGGCAACATCAGAAGAATGTTGCCGAGAAATATTTGGGCTATTAGTGAGCCTCGTAATAATGGCTCCCACCTTGGGGTTTACTGCAGAATCTAGTGGAAGTTCCGACATTTTTCAGGACTAATTCTCTTCTCTGTAATATTCCCTAGCCTCCGCCACCCATTCAAAGAGGCCAAAACCACTTCTTGAGATTATCCAGAGTGTGTAACAACTACTAGCTATATTTTGTGAGGTTAGTTTGGTTTGCATTACAAAAATCTAATTACGTTAACAAGAAAGATTTCTGATTGCTGTGTCTTACCGTAGAGACGTTGTCCTATTGAAACAATCGTAAGTTAACGAATATCCGGAAGACACAAAAATATTTTGTGTTTGATGCAAGACAATCTGTTTTCAAAAAGGGTGTTCCATACCTGTCTTTATGAATCCACCTAAAATAATAAAAAAAATAAGAAAATCCTATAAAACTCTTCTCTAAAAGCCTGGTAAATACAGAAGTATTCTTAAAATGCATTTTTCTTAATAATAACTTTTATGTGAAGTCTTCTGTCAACAAAATTTACGTTTCCAGAATAACCATTTGGCACAGATACTGTGGTTTTCCATTATGGTCATAGATTAGACATTTCATTATATATTCAGAAAATTATAGACATACATACAATAAATGAAGTGAGTCTTTGAAGACAGATAAAATGCCCAGTTCAAGCAACAGTGAAACAAGAACAGGTCAATATTATGATGCACTATTTGGCCAAGAGTATGTAGACAGCCCTTCTGATTGCTGAGTTCGGCTGTTTCAGCCACACTCAGAGATAATAAGTGGATAACCACAAGCGTACAGCCATGCAGTCTCCACAGACACAGCAGAACACGTGTGATGGGAGTATGGTCAGGTGACCGGACTCTTCTGGCCATAGTGTATGTAAAAACATCTGTGTTGTATTGCCTGTGTCCTTGTTCACCTTGTTTGAATCAAACTCATTGGATGAGTAAAGGAAAACGGAGAAATCTGAAGCAAAGATCAGAGAACCCAATGTTGTAGGGAAGGAGTAACAGAACAAAGGAGGAAAGGCTTACCGTGTTCGCTCAGCAATACGGCTGACATGGAAAAGAAAAAAGACAAAGATGAAGATGGCATGCAGAGAACGAAGAGCAAAAGAATGAGAAAATGAACTGAAGCAGACAAGGAGGAGCATCTGCCCGCTGTTCCGGGACGTCCTGCAGAGATTTATCGTGTGTCGCCTGCATTTGGGTTCCGTTCACCCTGAACAAAACAGTCGCTTGCTGAGAATTCATCACACGACGACCGAAAACAGCGCGAAAAACCAAACCCGATTATCATCAAAAGTAAGAAAACCACATATGGATGTCATGGCATTTTTACTCTCGGTTCAGTCATTGAGGGAGTTTTAACTGCACTTTGGGCAAGTTTCACTTCGCTTTAACTAGGGAAACAGTTTTAGCTTTGGGCAGAATTGCGTATTGAAAAAACACCAACCACACAATTAGCAGCTGTTGGCTGTTAGCCATTCAGATGTCAAGCAAGCTGTTAAATGTTTCAGACAGTTTGTTCCTCCCCGAACTGAGACAGGTGGGAAGATCACAGGTTGACAGACACTATACTTAACTACGTTTGCTGTTCCCAGTGACTCTCAGTGGAGTCCTCGCCAATTTCCCCCGCCTAGGCTGCATGTCATTTACTCAGCGCGTCTGCCAACATGGGCCATGCTGTGAAAAGCCAGCTCTCCTCGGTGACCCCAGCCAGGAGCCTAATTTGGTCCCGCTGACTGATACATTAAGGATCGATGGAGTGCCGGCCATCCATTACGCACAGATCAGATGGCTTCGTTTAAGAGCCTGCTTGTGAAACATTATCATTTCAAAGCTTGTCCGTGGTGCCTGGTCTTCTGCGTGATTCTTTCTGCTGTCTGTGTTTAGCTGATGGTGTGTTTGTGTGCATTTTGATACAGGAGCTTACACAAACAGTTCAGGAACACTGCAGGGAATATTAGATTTGGGGGGGAAGTATTACGGCTTCAGAGAACAAGAAACGGTGTGAAAGGATACGACCAAATTATGGGTGAAGGGTTCAAAGTGAGTTAGAACGCTTAATTAATAAAAAACATTTCGATGTATAGGAATAAATGTTAGTCTCTTGTCTGTTTCCAAATAACAGAGGCATTAAAGATTAATGGCTCTGAGGTTGGAGCTCCAGTAAATGACACAAAAATAACTTAGCAAATATTTCCATTCTATGTGTGTCAACAATTGGATTTATGGTGAGGATTAGTATTCAATGTGTAAAGTACTCCCAGGACTTCTTTGAGAAGTCGTCTTAAAATACATGAAAACATTCAGATAATTCTGAACTTGAAAATGTAACTCATTCATCTTCATGTCAAAAGCCTATTTTGTATGGATGTTATATTGGTAAATAAAGTCATAAATATGTCTGGTGTGAAATGTGAACATCTGTCCTCACTCATCGAAGGTAAAGAACATAATTTGTTTGGTAACGTCGATGCAATGTAACCATGGTTACACGTCATGGAAAAGCTTGCTGTCCCCAAAGACCACCGGCTAAGCTGACAATCTTTGATTCTTCCTTCCTGTGACATAAACCGTTAATTTGCTAACGACTGAAGTTGTATTTGGGTTCTAACAGATGCTGTTCTAATTAAAACACGTTCCCTAAAAGCTGCAGGGGACAGAGCTGGAAGGGACACGCCGTCATGGTGAGGGGGACATGGATGGTGGCGAGTGTGGACGCTGCTGATCGACGATTACGGAGGTGCTTAATGGGGACGGATGTCACGGATTTACACAGGGGCCGATCGCAGAGTTACATATCTATCGATCATTCAACGGGCCCCTAGCTGGCCCCTGATTTGGCTACGAAATGGTGCTGCTGCATAGGATGTCAGGTAAGGTTTTGGCTCCAATCGGCGGCTATCAGAGGTACGAGAGGCTGGCCAGAGTAGAACGGAACAGGCAAGGAGGCAGCGTGAGAGTCAAGAGGGAGACAGAGATAGCAGAGAAGGGGGGGGCGGGGGTCTCGGAGCCATGGAGAGCCCGCCTCTCGTCTGTACTCTCACACCTGCCCATCCTCGCCGCTTCCACACTGGCTCCTGCAGCTCTACATAGAAGTAGGCGTGCTTATCGTACTCCTCACGGTCAAGAATTTTAACGCTTATGGTCTTCCTGTGGGGACACAAGACAGATTGAACAAAGGGAGAAGGTTGGACTCATGCATGTTAAAGGGATACACACACACACACACACACACACACACCCTCACAACGCAGCCCGTTTGGCCCTGGGTGAGCAGGTCACACTCGACTCTTTTTCGAACAATGAAGGGAGGGGTGATGTTGACTACCAGTTGACCCACAGCAGATTCACACCGGCTCCACAGCGTGCACGAGGAGGGGGGCCACAAATCCTTATTTAAATGACCTGTGTCCCCTGACATACCACAATGTTCCATGAACAATTCCATTTCAAAATAGACAGCAGGCATCTACAACGAGATTGAAAACTTGATTGCTCTGCAGTGATGTCATTTTGACCCATTAGGGTGGAGCTTTGATACAGCACTGGGCTGCCCCTCCTCGTGACTTCCCCCGGGGTGCTGGTGTGCAGTGCGGCTCGGGGTCTTCCAGGACGGCCCCTGGAGGTGGAGCAGACCCCCCACCTTTCCTCTCACTCATCTCCACCAGGCGCGGCTCCCCGATCTCGAGGAAGAAGGTCTTGTTTTTCTCATACTCCTCATCATCAATTATTTTCATCTTTATAGACTTGCTGAAACAGAGAGAGAAGAGAATAGAGGTTGCAGAAAAAAGCGTGAGGAAATGACAGAGGTGAGGAAGGCTCATGCAACGGCCAAGCTCACGCGGATAACGGCCATGAGACAGATGGCAATGGTGGGTGAGGGCAGCAGAGAAACGCTGAGAACTCAAGGACCTCAGAAAACATTCTACTACTGCCACCCGCGGTGTGCTTAAAAAACTCCACTCATCTCGAAAGCGGACTTCCTCACATGACAGTCGATTTCTGGTATGAAACAGCTAGGAGCAGACTGACTGGATGTCTGACATCATGAGCATCCTCACATGCAAATACGAGATGATTAGCAAAACACTTAAAAATGCGACCAGCTGTGCCAGCCAGGAGTCGTACGCATGGAACAGAGAGAGCGGAGTGGCTTTCTGCTGCTAACCGTGAGCTTTGAATAAATTTCACTGTTTTCCCGTTTCCTGATAATTGTTTTAAGCCTGTTGACTCACAGTACGATTCTTTGTCTATCTAGTTCAGGGTATCTCGCTGTTTACTTCTATAAAATGTAAGAATGACAGTATTAAGCAAAGACTGAGACCGGTGATTTTAATATGAGTAGCGGCGATGAGATTTGAAAGGTGAACTCCATTCAACCAACTTAAAAATGTAAATTTCAAATGCTCAGCAACGTGACGACTCGATGAACCTTTTTCACTGCTTTGAAATATCAGGCCCAAGAAATGCTGTCGGGAAAAATATAAAACTCACGTCTACGAATAGTAGGGACTATTGACTGCTGACGCCGTGACATTTTAATATATACACAAATATAACGAGGGAGAGCTTCAGAGATGATGAGGTTTGACCATTAAAGAGCCCAGCATAGAGCAGACCCCCTCCGGTCGGGGATATTCCCATTCTCGAGGACCTTGACAACAAGCCCAAGGTGACCACCCCTGCGTTTTCATCATCTGATGCTTCTACGGTTCTTCCAAACCCCGCTGTGGCTTACGCTTGCTTGTTTTAAAGAACCGGACCTGGACTGATGGGTCGTTCACATCTCGAGTGAGACAGAAAAGCTCTACCCCTAAGCCCTGACACCCCAACCTCCTCTCCCCTCCCATTACCCGACAGTGGGCTCCAGGTGTAGGCGGGTGAAGTGACACCGCCCGCTTTACCCACGGCACCCGTGTGCCTTAGCCGGCACTGCTGATGAGAAGCTGACTCCAGGTTCGAGAACGTCTTTAAAGCCTCCATCCTGGGGGGAGCAATTACCACCCACAGGCAGAATCAGACATCTTCATTAGCTGATTACATTTGTGGCGAGACTGAGTGCATGTAAGAAAGGTTGCTAGGAAAGAATGACCTCCCGCAGGTGGAAAGGTCTTACACTTCAGGCTGGTAAGTGTCCCAGACTCCTTTTCACTACGGACGTCAGTACCAAGCGTACTCTCTATAACCAGTTGTCATCTGGACATGCTTCGGGGGACATTAAAGTTCCTGGCCTATCACGCATCCCAGACCGAAGCACGTGCCACACGCTGCAATTAGCATTTCAGCTTGTTTTGCTCTGACAGGTTATTCACATAAACTAGCTCCGTGTCACAAACACGCAAGTGAAGGGAGGGACTCGCATCACTGACGGCTTTCCCGTACGCGGAAGGCCACCTGCGGCCCTGAGGCAACGGCAGACCACCTGCGGTAGCTAAACGGCGGTCTTCTGGGACTAAATGGGACGGGCTGCAAGCTTCTCCTTCAAAAGAAACAGCTTCCTCTCCTAAAAGAAGCTTTAGAAAGTGCTTTGCATAATTATACTCTGTGAATTCTCCTTCTCAAGAAAAGTAAACTGTACTATAGAAGCACACATAGGAATTTCAATGCTTTATTTGCATTAAAATTATAAACAACATAAACACAACAGTTCCACTTCTCCTTAAGGGTCAAAGAATAAAGCAAGAGCCCTCCAGTTTCGTACCCTTTGCCCTGCAGAGGATTACTGATCCCATGCATGGATATTCAGGGCCTGGTGACACTCTGGAAGGCTGTGGAATTCAGAAAAACTGGATGTTGCCTAGAATTCAGTGCTCCCAGGGAACGGCAAAATAAAGGACAAATATGATTGATAATCACATTTGAGAAAAATTCAATCTTCAGGTCATATTCTGGAAAAGCAAAACAGCTTGGTCACCGCTGTTATGGGCTTTGATTATCAGATACCATGAATACCACAGAGAAATCCATCCTTCGTTGTTACATGCTCAGCTGAGAGTGTTTTTGGCCCAGCTACAGATGTGCAACAAATTCATAATCTACTTAAAATAAAAGCATATCCATGCATTGAGGCAACATTTTTCATTCAGCTAAATAGTAATTCTACATTGGCGGTAACACCAATTTAAAGGTACTGTTTTGAAAATCACCTTAACATTCTTTAGGCTGGTGTAGAAGAACGTTTAAGCCTTGCTGTAATTAAATACAGTCAGTAAATAACTTATCATGCAGGCTATGCATATTTTCCCATCTGTTTAGAATATGCATTAGCGTCTCTGTTCAGAAACGGGGATTCGTCACTCTGTTATCTCATTAGCTGGGCTTAACTGATCTCTCGGTATCACACATCTAGAATCAACGTCTTAACGAGACGAACGTCACCCCCGTGGCAGGCACTCCTGAAAGTTTAAGAAGGTTTCATTGAACTACATGGGTATGCAAGATGATTAATCACGGCCAAACGGTGGCTGTAGACCTCATTGCGAAGTACGAATCCTCATGTTTTAAGGGCCGAAGCACTCAGCTGTGTCAGTCTATTTCATGGATGCTCCCATCACGTGGAAAGGTTAACAGCAAATAAATATGCCTTGTGCACACTGCCTTCCACCGTGTTTAATCTGAAACGACGGCTTGTTTAACAACGGGTTGACATGTTTGCATGAAGCTGACAGAAGCCGTTTCGAATGTATGGGTCCGTGTAACTCTCACGGCATCTCTGCTCCTATGGCAGAAGCTCACCCTAAGCTTGTGCTACACCATAGTGATTTTCCCTCGCTCTCTTTTCTGTGGCCAAGCTGTCTACATAAGATTAATACAAAACTCAAACCCAGAATAATGAGAATTAAAATAACACTTCAAGCTGCCGCAGACAAAGACATAATCATTTATAATGGGGTATACCGTTCATATTCATTTCTTATGACTAAAGACAAAAACATGGGTGTTCTCCTTTCATCACAAAATGTATGAATCTCCATGGACTTCAACGTGAAAATGACCTTCAGTTCAGTGCAACATTTTTATGTGTGGGGAGAACAGTAACTGAAAGAGTCCACATGTGTTATGATATATACTTAAGATCTAATGGCATGTTAACCAACATACCTAAGGCTTTAGGTATTGCAGAAATTGCTTCAAATAAACATGTTCAGATGCCCTAAACATGTATACTTAATCTGGCCATATTCGCTTTCCACTTCTGCAAGCTTGGCTGCAAATCCATCTCATTCCTCCTGTAAACAAACAGGGTCTGTTCGAGACACAAGACAGGACACCAGATTGGGGCACACCTTGGACGGGATGCCATGTATGACTAATCCAGTGAATATACTTGCAGTTATTAAAATACCTGGTACGCTGCAGGTGATTTAATCTAAAATTGACAGATTCCATTGTAAGATTCACGTGCCTCCGTCTTCAATGAAGAGTCATCCTAGTACAGTACAGTCCTGAGGTGGTCGGTCCCTTGGAGCCTGAGGCCTGTTTTACATATTAAAACACAACTGGCTCCTCCTCTCTGTCATTCTCACTCCTGTCCTCCATTTTATGCTTTTCTCAATCTCATTCAGAGTATTGTGTGTATTAATATGTCAGAGTCTACTGGTTTAAGGTGGCTGTGGTCTACCTTTCCGCAAATCATGGGAGTGATATTCAGGGATCAGTCATGGAGGTGTAGAAAATAGCATTATGATATCGGTTCTATAGATGGAACACTAGTGTGGCTAGCAGTAATCAACATGGAATTTCCAGTGTATTTTACATTATACCTGCTTTTGAGCTTAGACAGTTGGATCTAGTAGTTTGTATGCTTGTGTCTTGATGGTGTGAAAGATTCTCCTTTCAGCAGGCAGAAGGGAACCTGATTACATTATTTTTGCAAAACAAGAAGGGGACGGGCGAGAAAAGGAAAGGAGAGGTACTTCTTTAGGACGTGATCCAACAGAAAAGTCAGGAGATGCTTCAGCTATTTCCTAGGGCTTCATTGATGCCCTGCTTTAGGCTCAGCTTCAGTACTGGGACGACTGGGAGATTCTCAAACAGTCAAAGGCAGTCAAAGGTTTTGGAACATCCCATATTCACCCAGCCATCAGGTCTGTTCTCCTGTAATTCCACACTGCCTTCAGAAACGTGGGCTGTGATCCTCTTCGTCCAAATCTTAAGTCAAACATGAATTTCACAAGTTTAAAGTGGCCAAAACTTAAGTGGCACTTTGACGTCCATCTGCCGCTCTGTCGAAGAGGACAAGTGGCCACGCAGAATAAGTTTCAGCCGTGGAGGAAAGCAACATTCAAACACTCTCCATTTTATTTTCGGAAATAGGGAGAGTTATAAAAGACATGATTCATGAGTCGGGATTATCTTCATCTCTCATTCTTGTTCTCCTCTTCATCAACCTGCTCCCACAACATCCTTAACTGTCCTACCAAAATCTTCTTTGAAATGAGTCCCGAGCTTCAAGTCTCACTCAGCTGTTTCCTTAGATTACAGAGGCAGAAACCCTTTTTCAAAATACCATAACAAGACATGAAATTCCTCAAAAGACCAGCTATAGTGGTTTGATGTCCAGCGGAAACAGAGAAACGGCTGCTCTATTTTATGAATGTGTAAGGAGAACAGAACCATGTGACATGGGGTGGGAGGGAGGAATAGCTTTTTTATTTATAGAGACACGAGAGGAATTAGATCTAATAAAATGGTGGGAAAGGAAGAAAGAAAGAAAGAAAGCAAGCAAGCAACTGATGGCCATCTCCATGTGAATGTGTCAACAAGACTACAAAATGGGCATTGTCTCGTGGAAAGGGCTCCAGCGTGGTATGGCTTGGGCCTGAAGGTCTGGATGTCTTTTCTGTACCAGGACAAAAGCAGAACTTGACTTTATAGCACTGGAAATTAGGCACAGGTTAGATGGATGAATTGGCTCATCGCCTGACTTCACTCCCACCCTGGGACGTCTACACCCTCCTTTACCCACAGTATCTGCTGTTACACTTAGAAGAAACCCCAGATTTTCCCAGCCTTCCAGCTATGAATATCTCTTTTTTTACTGTTTAACCTTGAAATGGTATTATTAAGTGGGTTAAGCATCCACACAGGACAGAAGGCTGAGTAGACAGACTGCAATGCTTGTTTGTTGGGTGAGTTCAGCCTGCAGACTGAGGGCCAGTTTATGTAGTGGTGTCATGGTCAGTCATCCACCATCGCCATCAGAGCTTAACCACCGCACAAGGATCCTGAGCTTCAGGTACATCCAGTGCCTTCAAAAACAAACATGCACACTGCTGTTTAAGCAACTGAAACACTGAGGGGCCGTTGATGAGGTTAACAACTCAAAGTATTGCTGTTGGACCTTTCCTGGCAGAAATTCAGCCTGACATCAGAGAAGCGGGACACGTTGTGGCCAGCTGACACTACAGTGGATTAATATGGTGATGCTGACAGCCGCATTGAGACACCAACCTGAAGAGCAGTTGATATTCATATGGAGAATAGCATATTTCCTGTACGTTCACCTTTTCGTCAATTAGAAAAACACCCACGACCATCAACACAACTATTGGTAGTTCAGGATACGCCCAGCCACCACAGGTTTTGAAAGTACGTTGTCGACATGCCTAGAGCTGG
This sequence comes from Gymnarchus niloticus, assembly GCA_009936485.2. Classification (NCBI taxonomy): domain Eukaryota; kingdom Metazoa; phylum Chordata; class Actinopteri; order Osteoglossiformes; family Gymnarchidae; genus Gymnarchus; species Gymnarchus niloticus. The sequence continues at coordinate 13,417,942 of JAACJT020000035.1, forward strand.
TTTCTTCTGTAAGCAAAGACCATCTGCTTACTTTATGCAGCCACAAACATTTAGTAGCCGAAAAATATTTGTTTTTTTTTTTTTTTTTGAAAAAGGTAACGTGTTTCTTGAAGGACAAAGCTTTAAATGTTGATAACAGAAATGCTTGTGAGTCTCCGGTCAGGACAGCAATAGGGTGCAGCACGGTTAAGGAGGTCTTCATTTGGGGGAAGGTCTCTCCTTCTCCGTGTTAAAGGGGGGGCAGGTAATAATGCGGGGACAGACCCAACACTCGTGTGTGAGATTGAAACCAGAAACAACCTTGGCTGCTTACTAGACCAGAACACAATGGTGTATACCAAGGTTAAATCTTGGCCCTCAAACTGCCGAGATGCTGGTACATCCCCCATTCAGACATAATTATTTCCTCTAAGTTCTCTGGCTCAGAAGGTGGAATGGAAGTCTTCACACCGTGAAGCTCTTTGAAACCGTGGATCAGAAAAAAGTATGCACATCCCATACTTTTAACGAGTTCATTTCCTTTGCGAAGGCTAGAGTGGAGTTCCAGTAATTCCAGTTTGGCTGTCTTGAGGCCACTGTGAGCTGGCAGGAGATAACTCTTCTCCTAAAATTTTGGATTAGCAGAAATAATCAAAACCACTCCATTACGGTGACTGAGGCACCTCAGAGATCAGCACCCAGAAGACCTTAATTTAATACGACTGTCAGTTTATTCATCCATTAGCATTTAAATAAAAATACATATTTTCTTATTCAACTTTTTAAGGAAATGAGACAGCTATAATCATTTTGATAGTTTATTACTAAAGGTATCCCCAGAAATATCTCTTAAATATTACACCACTCTCTGGCTACACCATGTGATTTCCACTGAAGCTTTTAAATTAATTCACGGCTCGTTGGGAATGAATTCATTGTTACCTCAGCTTGAAGGAAACACAATGCAGACTGCAGCCCGTGAAGCCCGCAGCTGCCGGGCCAATATTTAAACAAGGACGGCTGAAGAGAAGACCCTTGTTGACAGTCAAAAGATCGCCATGCCTCAGTTGCCTGGAGAGTCACTGTGAGTTGTCTTATATCTGAGGCCTCTGGCTGTCCTGCCCTCAATACAGACTGCACTACAGTCAACGCTGAGTAAGTCTGCTATGACCATCGACGCCTTTAAACACTTGTGACCTCTCAGGATCGCCCACATTGGATTCCTTACTTGTTGTTTCACTCGTGATAGCAGTTTCCACTGGGAGAGAATCTAGGATGTTGAGAAGCGTCTGCAGTGGAGGAGATATGGGACTGTACAGCTCAATCATCTACTGCCAGTGAATGCAAATGGAGGTTTCAATGACAGGATTTATGTGGTGCTGAAGGTCTGGGCAGATTTATCAAACAGGCTACACACTCATGCTGCAAATCTCCCGTTGCTCCGCGTCCCAAAGGCGCTTCACCTGGAGACAGCGGAGAGCCAGGTGAAGTACGCACATCTCACTGTCATGGTCATGTAACCAGTTTGAGCTTCGTGACATTAGGAGCCATTAGAAGACGTGTAAATTGCAGCCATAAAGGGTCAATAACAACACACTGATAGGCTGGGGGATTGAAACGATGCTCGATTTGATTAAAGGGGCCAAATGGATGCCAGGACGACATTCCCCACATCGTTACACCATCACCACCAGCCTGAACTGTTGATACCAGGCAGCTGGGGTACGTGGATTCATGATGGTGATGCCAAATCCTCACCCTACCTGATTATACCTTTGCACGGACAAGCAGGTGTTCAGTTCTCCTAATTAAGTGGCCAGTGTGTGTGTGTGTGTGTGTGTGTGTGTGTGTGTGTGTGTGTGGGGGGGATAAATATGTCAGTAACACCAGGACAAGTTAGTAGAGCTAAATGAGTTGACCTGTACTTTTTAAATAACACAAAACCAGCATGTATAATTTAGCACAAACGCTCTGTATAAACTGTTAACTGCTGTTAACTGCTGGTACAAGCACCTGTTCTTGCACACTTGAAAATTTATCAGAATCTCCCAAAAATAAAAATCCTACCGTATACCCATGAAACTGCGAACTGATTTGGACCAACATGTCAGGTGAACAGCTGAATAATAACACAGACTGCCAAAATCTGTCTGAACTGCCAGGGTTTTGGAGAAAGCTTCAACATTTGACAGGCTGTCACGTCATTCGCTTGACAACAAAGTCGAAAGTTAGGAAGTACCCAAATGAGACTGATGTAATATAGAGGTAATTCTTCCTGTGGACTCATACTCATCGCTCACATACATTGACATTGTTTTTGTGACATTAAAACAATGTTGCCATTAAGTAGGACGAAAACAGAATGACTTTTCTGTCAGTCTTGATAAGCAGTTATTAAATATGAAGAAATGAAGGGAAATCCTTAAGGACAGCGTTTCTTTGAGATAGAGCAGGCAATTAAGTCACAAGAATTGCTTAGGCTAGAGAAAAAAAAAAAAACAGAATCAAATAAGGCCTCCGCAAAAACGAACCCAGTTTCAGGCTTTGCTATTTTCATTTTCCTGGTATCTGAGCATCAGCCTAACCCCCCACCCCCCTTTAGAGAAGCCTGCAGCCCCACAGCTGTCATACCATCTCTTTACAATTCGGATTTCTTTAGCGCGCTAAGGTAATCCACTTCCAAATATACTAACAAATAAGATTAAGCAGCAAACATCCGTCCATCCATCCATCCATAAGATAAAGAATTGAAGAATTTTATTTAATTGGTCACAGTAAGACACTCAATTTTACAGTGGGAGGATTTAAATTTACTGACAAAACATTCACCAAAGACCTTACAGAACCTCATTTACATCTCCACAGTAGTCGTTGTAATTTTTGACTTTCTTTCAATAAGAGTCTATTAAATAATGATTTTTTCACATTGGCATAGTGGACCCTGGCCTTCACGGCCATTTTTCAACACATGGAAGGTCTTGCATCTCAGCGCTTTTTGAATCTTTTTTACAGAGATATTCACTGAAATACGTACGGTATCCTGTCAGTACGCAATACTGTATATGAGAAGGAAAACAGCAAAGTTTAAACAGAAAATCATTTACGGGTGAAGGATATGGATGATGTCCGAATTTGGTTATGAAATTAGGACACGAGTGCCATATTTCACAGGCCTTGCAGAAGGGTTTGAGGAGAACACGTCTGAAGCAAAACAGATGTATACCTGGAAATAAGCTGTGAGTCAGGCCCCTGACTCAGGAAAAGGTACCCACCCTACCGCGTGACATTTTGCTTCACACAACCTCCTACACACTTGCTTTTGCAGAAAATGGTGCAATTATAAGCTAATGGAAAGATGGCAGGATCAAATTTAAAGGGGGGGGGAGGTCGTTAAAGGTCCTTCAGTTTTGAAGAAGGGATAATATAGCAAATACACGTTGGGGAGAAGGTCGAACAGCGGATGGTAGGGTTGCCTCACACCTCAGGGGGGTTTGAATCTGCAGACATTTTGCCTAGCAACAAGATACCTGCCACCTGTTGGTGTTTGACGCTCCCAAGGAGAAACTGTGAACATGTGACACCCTCCCTCAAAGCAGACAAGGTGAGAGGCAGCTGGACTGCAGACCTGGGAAGCCCCTCCCCCTCAAAACCCTGCTCGCAGATGAAAAGCCGTTCGCACTGAGGCTGCTTGAAATCGCTCTGCTGCCGGAAACCACATGACACAGGTCACATGGTGACACAAACTCAGAAACAGAGAGCAGGAGACTGAAGCCCTGATGGTCATTTAGTGTTTCTGGACTTCATGACTAATAAGATACCAATAAAGCGAAGTAATTGTGTTGCGTGTCATGCTGTGTATTTCCCGGTTCTTACTTTCCCGTGTGTTGTGTGTAGTCAGGATTTTATCACGGTACCTGCAGGATTACAGCACTACGCTATTTTTCAGTATTCAGAAGTGATCTCATTGAAAAGGTGGCCCTCTCGTGTTGTGTTAGTTAGAGGTGATCATCAGAAACAGAGTTACACACACACAGGCCCGTATGAAACACCCACAAACAGCTAGAACACGCATGACTTGTCAAAACGTACACGTACTGTATGTACTAGGTATGTTTTCCCCAGAGATCTGACGAGCAGTTTTGTTCAGCGCAATAACTCAAGCAACGGCTGCTGTATTCATGGTAAAACCGCTGGCTTATCACTTGACTGTTCAAACAGTCGAAACCTATGCTCGTCACTAATAAAAAAAAAAGAAGAAGAATTTATTAAACACCCACTTTGTCCTGTTTTGACTGACCAAGGTTCTGTCTGAAAAAGTAAGACTGCAAGATAAAACCTGCACAGCCTCCCATGTGTCGCACGATCATGTTTAAAAATCCAGAGAAGAGAAAGCAAACAAAAATGATAGCCAACCAAAGGCATTTGGTCCAGACTTCGGGGGGGAACTGCTCACACACAGTCAGTATTTATTTACATCCCGGGCACATCTGAAACTCAGCTCCATCTGTAAACTTTGGAAAGAGTGGCTGGAGGTGACCCCGCCAAGGTGTCCCTGAGAACGAGTGCGGTTACCCCGGGATGGCCAAGCCGTTCCCACGGCCGCCTCTGCCCTTCCACATCACACCAGCTGTCGTGGCTGACTGAGTCCCTGCCTGCAACATGGAACTCTCTGGGTCCTAGCAGCCCTGCTCCAGAGAAGTGTCCAGAAGAAGGATGGATTGATGAAGGTAAACGTCTGCAAGTTGAGATGATTGCAGATTGGAACCATTTGGTAGTGGGCGTGGCCACGAATGGAGAGCAAACATGATGTGATTTAAATATGGCCTGGAATATGCCGAAGACTGTACACCAGTCTATTCTGAACCAGATGTGATTTAATGTTTAGTGCTTATCTCCAGGCTGGTCCACTTTTATATTCTTGACACTTAAAAGTGAAGAGATCTGTCGCAGCTAGTTTAGCTACCTGAGATGTCAAATAATTAAACTTCTTAAAACATGTCAAGAGGAGCTGCTTGGCATATTCATTGAGTGGTACAGGATGCTTGCCTAATACAGAAAAGACCTCGTGACATTTAAAAAAAAACAAGGCTTCAGAAAAGTTCCTCTTTGAAGGGGTCTGGCCCACAATTAACCTTCTTTTAAACATCTGGCAAGGCGCAGAAGTCTCGAGAAAAAGCCTGTTCCATGGACAATATCCCCTTGGTAAGCTTTCAGAAGCCTCCTGAGATTGACCTTTCTGAGAACTCATTACCGTCCAGATCTAGTACCATAAAAAGTGGATTATATTAGTCCGCAGGACCAAATCATCATCTAGTCAACTATCCTAGAAGCACAACACTAATCAAAAAATCAACGTGGAATTCTAACTAATTGTGAAAATCCATTCATCTTCCTGTGTAATGGATGAAACATGATTCAGACTTCTGGCTAAGGGATGAATGTTTTTCTTTCTATAAAATGTTCAGACTGAGCCCAAGAAAGCCATGACTAGATGTTCCTGCTTTCCTCCTCACCCCGTTGGCATCATCCTGCTACGAGGGCCACAGGTCAGATCACAGTTTTGTTTAAAGCCGGGGAATTTTCACACACCACAATGGGTTATTATGTGTGTGGCACTCAAGATGCTCTAATCAGTCTTCTGCATCTTGTAGAGAATATGAACTTAATTTGCTAATCAAAGAGAACGAGGCACACGGTTTCTTCAGCACGGCAAAGATGAAGTCCTCATTTTCTAAGAGAAGGGGAATGAAGCATTTAGGAAAGAAACTCAGAGACGCTGAGTGTACTGGGGCTCTACTGAACCCAACCCTGGAAGTAAACGTGTATCGTGGTTCCACTGGAAGCAAAGGAGTTTAGCCAACACGAGCTGCCCTGCTGGATGCTACTTAAGTAATTTAAGTTTAATTCACTGAAGGACTGGAAGATGCCTCTCAGGGCCCTTTACCGAGACACTGAAATTCAATTTAATTCATTTAGATGTTCAATTCCCTATAAAAATGACATCTTACAAGATCACGTCCTCACCACTGTGCTCCTGAGTCCAAGTGTTCTTACTACATACCGGTACATGCCGTAGGAATGGGTGGCCTCATCTGTTGATGAGTGATTCATCATCAGTGTGTGGTTATGGAGAGCCTGCAGCATTACCCATACCACTGGAAAGCAGAGCTTTCACAATAGACGGCAGAGTTGGTCTGAACGCTTTCTTACTTTCTGGAAAGAAAATCATTGCACCATCCCCCTCCCCCTGTGTCTACGCAGCACCCAATAAAATGTCTGCCCACCTTTACCACTGGATTCCTCGCACAGTGAAATCCGTCTGCTTCCATTACATCATTCTGTTTAATAGTGTTAACTGTCTGGCCTCTGTTCTTATGTTAATGAACAATTAGAAAGAACAAAAGGAAGATGAAAGAGAAAACACAGGTCTGTCCTTTAGGTTATTCAATTTTGCTATCCAAAATGTTCCATGACACCTCCTGTCTTTGAGCTCTGACACCATGTTACCCATCGCAGTTTGCTAGTCTGGAGGGTATATATGGGCCAGGATGTCTCTGCTGTCTGTCTCCTCCCACTTGTACATTGCTGCCTGCAAGTGGTGAGGCAGGCTGTATAAATCCAGTTAGTAACAAACCCACAGGTTTTGCCACATGAGCCGTGCCACATGGACACACTTATTACTTAAGCACTGCAAAATGGGAAACGATCCAGTGAATATACAATTAACTAATTTGTCCTGCCCGGTGCTGGCCTGAGGCAGATGGGCTTCCCCCTTGAGTCTGGTTCCTCCCAAGGTTTCTTCCTCTTGAGGGAGTTTTTCCTTGCCACTG
>JAACJT020000035.1:13448095-13465431 GCA_009936485.2 Gymnarchus niloticus
TTCCTCGGTTCTCAGTGATCTTCTCTCTGTCTCCCCTTCGCTGTCATGTTCTGCAGGTTCCTCGGTTCTCAGTGATCTTCTCTCTGTCTCCCCTTCCTTGTCATGTTCTGCAGGTTCCTCGGTTCTCAGTGATCCTCTCTCTGTCTCCCATTCCTTGTCATGTTCTGCAGGTTCCTCGGTTCTCAGTGATCTTCTCTCTAAGTCTGATCCTCTCGGCTCTCTGCTGCGGGGACCCGTTCCACTGACAGCAGTGGTCCTTGGATGTCACACGGCTTGGAACCCACCTCCTTATCTCCAATGTGGAGAACCTCCCACCATCACACTTAGTCTCACTGCCTCTGTCTTACTGAACCGGCAGATATTTAATATGAACTATGAAAGACAAAAACGCATTTAATGAGTAATTAGGTTTTATCTATGTATATAACTTGTAATTATTATCTATATAACTTATAATGTAATTTCGCCTGCTTTTAGGTTTTATTAAGGTGATGCTTCATATAACATCGTTACTGTGTGATTGAGTAGACTAGGTGTATTTAAGAACAGTGAAGAAAACTCGGGCTTATAAATAGTGTGCTTAAGAATTAGTGGTTTTATGGATTTATTGGCTATGAATAGGTACTCATTAATTAATATCCCCTTTTAATATTTATTACCAAGGGCGGCCCGTCGGACATAGCATTTATTAAGCAGTGTACAGCTGAATTACCATGAACAGGACGCATTACTATATAACAAATAAGTGTGTGGGAATTCATTTCCAAATTCACATGTTACAGCATACAGACACCCTGGTAGCCGGCTGCCAGGCATTCTGAGTATTATTAGTCAAATCAAAGCTTTTGTGAGCATAAAACTAATTATAGGCTAGACTGACACTTCTGCATTATTAGTCCAAAGTTAAAATGCAGTACCTTTCGTTAAAAGGCAACGGAATGAATAAAATGAATATAGACAAGCAAATGAATACTTTTAATAATTCAGATGATAGGTTCGTATCTGCGTTAATTGATCAGGCCTTTATGTATTAACGCAATCTGACACAATAAAACAGCATAGCCTTCGAAAGTGTGTGGGAGCTTTTTCAAACGAGCAAACGCTTAATGAAGATTTATCAATCGGCTCAGACCACAAACGTTTGACTAATAAAAGAGGATCCGAGCATGTCCCACACAGGACACGTGAAATAAGCCATCTCTGAGTGTAAGACATACGGAAGATTATTTATAGACATGTGGAAATAGATTATTTATAGACATGTGGATATAGAGTGGCTTCTGTGGGCTGAAATTGAAAGCAGGCGACGTGAAGTCCCATCAGCATGTCATTTCTCGACTTGGTCAGTGGGGGGCGCTGTAAGTCGAATACGACGGCGCTCGGGGCAGAGCTTTGCCGACTGTACTGAGAGCCCTGTTTCATGACGGGATATGTCGAGGAGCAGAGTCCATCACAACATGACACTTGAAATACTGCCACTGTCATCAGTATGATTAAATTTGTTTTTATGACTGGACAATATATAGATTGCTAAAAACCTTTATTATCTGTGTTTGATGGAGTTTGCATTGTAGATGTCCTTATTAGGAAACTGGCAGGACTCACGACACATGATGCCGTTGACCTCTGAGGGGGCGTCATTATGCAGGTTACTGACATGGAGTTTTTTACACTTTTGTTTTTTATAATGGGTCAGAATGCATTTCTGCATCCTTTGAACACCTTTATATAACAAATATCACCCTGTGATAACTGGGAATGGATGGTAACTCAGGAAACTCCCACTTCCCAGGGGATTTGAAGCCTCATTTAGCACTAACATCGACTGGTAGTTCGGGATTCTCCGATTCACAATGAATTTAGAAGTCACTATTTACAGTAGTTACGGTGAAAAATGTATTCTATGTAGCTTTTTTCTGTTATGCTGAAACATGTTTATAGTAAATACACAGTTCGTTAGAAATGCAAGCTTTTTTGCCAAGGTGATATGTGTTAGATTTACGGCAAACGTATTCACGAAAAATGAAAATTGAATGAAAGGTGTTCAGTGACTGCTGAACATTTTATTTTACGCACAAGGCTTGAGCTGTAAAGATCCGGGAAGATCTCTGGTAGTTGACCTATTTTGCAAGCCTCAGAAAAGCTGTTAGGAGACAAAAATGAAAATCCAATCACTGAATGACTGCAGGAAATAATGTGCCACACTGAAGGTATATTCCATGGCACACTGAATGATTTTCTGTAACTCAGCATAACGGGCAGATTGGCTTGGGTAAACCTGCAATAATTTCGGCCGTGTGAAATCGTGTAGTGATCTGTCAGCATGTCACTGGAAAGTTTCACTTTGCTGAGCCCTTCTGGACAAATTATTATTTGGAGATTTTCTTTTTTTTTGTTTGTTTTTTGCTTGTTTTTGTGTTCTAATAAGGAACCCATAGATTAAAATGACTTTCACAACACTTGTCAATCACACTGGATTTTTGCTAGATGTTGAGATGTGAATTACACTTACTGTGTTTCAGCTTGGACCAGCGGCTGGTGAACACCAGGGTAGCTCACTTCTGACCAGGAAGATGTCACATGACCTTCTGTTTTCCTCCTCTCTAGTGTGTAGTAACGTTCTAGTGAAACATCTATGGATGTTTTATTTCTTTTGCCATGGATTTCTCTGGCAATGAATCTGTTAGAAAGCCGCAATGACGGAGGTGAATGCTCATCAGCTAAAACTAATATTTAAGGTTACGTTTTAGCTTTGCCGCCAACACTGCTGAAGTAATACTGCCTGTACTGCACTCTGAGAGCTGAGCGTCAGCGTGGCCAAGGCTGAACGACGGGCCTTGTTTCTAATACTCTGCATTCTTAACAAATCGAAAGGAATTCAGTCAGCTACAGGCACCATGATGACATATGAATCTACCTCCATGTGTCGCACAATAAATTAATGAATACCAAAAGGCTTTATCATGATTTATAGCTCCTGCTTATGATCAGTGCCTGACCTACATTGCTGTCTGAATAATCTTGTGTATTTTTTAAGGGTTTTGCTAATAGTAATCGGTCACTGAAGCCAGTAAGTAGTCATTACTGCCTCTATCGGTACCCACAAGTCTGGTTTGAGCCCTTAGAAGAGCCTTGAAGTGAACTTCTTCTTACAAAGACAGTTGCAACAACTCAAAGTGATCGTGTGATCCGCTTCTCTACAGCGGGGGGGGGGGGACACACAAAAAAATTCAATTTTTCTGTTTCAGTGGGGTCAGCATTTTGTACAACACCACTGATTTCTGTTACGGATGAGCCTGAATGTCCTCTTTAATCATAGTTGTGATTATGTTTGTATGGCTGAGTTGTTCCAAAGGCACGTTCTTTGCTTCTCGTTACCATCTATTGTATGCCTACAACCCATGATGTTCTGGCAGGGAGCTGCTCACTCAAAACCATCCTGCACATCAGTGGTGGTTTCATCCCTAGCTTTATGGACCCATTTGACGGAACACTGCTTCAGTCGTTGATATGTCATCGGCAGTAAGCTAAAATATATACACAGATTTTGAATCACGCTTTTACGAGGAATAGTACTGTATGAAATTCAGCAAATGTAGAAAATGCAGGTTTAAACAAGGTATTCTATGATGGGATTTGGGTGCATCACCTTCTCATGTCCTGTCTACGAAGCTGATTCAATTAATTGTATAAGGTGTAGAAGATATAGCAAAAATATGTGGGAGAAATTAGAAGTAGATATGCAATTTATATAATGTGTAAAGGATATTTGTTTTTTGTGTTAGTTGAATTGAACTTTCTGCATAATTATGTATACATAATACATAATATTTCTGTTGTTATATTGCAATATCATGTTAAGCCATGATAGACTAAAGTGTCCAGTGAAATAAAATTTCCTCAAAAGATAAAGAGCTTCACCTACAAGCAACAGGAAATGTTCTACTGATTTTGCCATCGTTAGTCAAGAAACTGCTGTTACCAGGAGCAGAACAGCCCCAACCCAAACTGCATATTAAATCTGACAGATACAAACGAGTGACCCTGTAAGAATCATCTTGTTAAATGTCTGTGAAATAAACAGGAGATAAAACACTGGCACACTCACCTCTGTCGTCCATGGAGATCCCGGCGAGACTGCGTATGGAAGAGAATGGCAAATGATAACCTAGCTAAATTTAATGGGAAGACATGTTTTGAGACGCTTGTCCAGCAAGCGTCTCTAAACATGGTTTGCATAACTGCTGTTCGCTTATCTTTCTCTCCTGCAGGCTGTGTCCTTACATGGACGTCCTTCCACTGGGGCCACACTATCAGCCAGCTTCTTGTCATCCATACACATAAAAGATAACAAGCTCTCTTGGCAGGTACCTTTTGTCATCGTGAGCCCAGTGTGTATCTATAAAGAATTCGTGAAGAGTGGCTTTGGGATTTTCCATTGGTCTCCGCTCTCCGGTGGGTGATATCCGCTCCCCCTAACACTCGTGAAGTGTTTCAGCCTTTCATTCCTTGCGTGAACGCCATGTTAGATGAAGCGAAAATACGTGGTGGAAGGTGATCTGATGTCGTCTGGGTCCCTGTGTCAGAAAGGAGCTGTCCGATTTTCATGGACCCTCAGCTGTACATTTAAGATGTTAGGCTGACTCTTCTCATCAGCCTTACATCATAGGTGCACAGCTTTACACAAATCTGGTACCATTTCATTGAGTATTAAAGCAATCAAATTAAAACCACAAGAGACCACTTTATGGTGTACCAAGTACGCTGTAAGTCTATCCAAGATTCAATAAGGATGGTAAAATTGTAGCACTCACACATGCATCCAACGTAAGAAAAGCCATCGCTTTACGACGACAGTTCGTACAGAGGAACGTGACTTCAAAGTGAAAAATATTTTTTGAACTTTAAATGCAAAACAGTACTGGGTATGTTGTGAGTCCGTGAAATGTTGCTCTAAATTAAGACCCATGAGAAAATCAACACTTCCTACATTTGTGAGCCTGGAAGGTTGTGTTATTCAGTTGTCTAGTTAGGGGGAAGCTTGAATGGAGCACAGTGTGGGAAAAGGTAGGCACAGTGATATTCCAGGGGCAGATTAAGTGAAGCAGAATAAAGCCTCTCTACAGTGTCCCAGGATGCCCCATTTTCAGGAGTTATACCCCCTTACTGCCACCACCGGCCTCAACAATTACCCATCAGCCTCAGCGTGCACCATCGAAACAGACTTCACTTACATAATCACCGTGTGGTCACTGTCGGTGATAAGTGGAACGCGGAGTTCAAGTTCACTTTAGAAATTTAATGTCTTGCCACTTAGGTGGTGGAAGTTGGGGTGGATAATGTGTGCGGATGGTAGCTCTGTAGATTTCGGACATAAACCTCATCGTCTGCACGCAGCAGTATCTGTGTTTGACATTTTGGAGTCGTCTTTGGAGGAAGCGTTCAGTGTTATTACTGGGTTGGTTACGTTTATGATCTGTGACTTAACGCATGGCCTTGTATTTATAAGCGCAGTGCAGAGGTGCCATAGAGATTGCAGTGCAGGTTTCTTAAACAAACAGCTGTCATTTTCCTATCCCTGTTTATGCCACACTTCCCTGCACCAGTCGGTAATTGCTGTGAATTTGCACATGTAGCCATCAGAGTTGCTCACATGCCTGCTCTCCACGGCTCCGGAATCCCACGATGTGCAGTACGTACAGTCGTCCTTCAGTCGTCCAGTAATATCATCACCTCTTCCAAACACGCCATCCCCCGATAGTGACGGCGATCCTAATTGGACGCTGGCTTGGCTGGGAGTTTCACTAGGCAGCACGCTAGATAATGTGCAGTGCTGCCATATGTGGATGGGACAGATATAGACCTCAGTCACAGCTAGGCTATATTTAAGGTCTCCTCCCTTCCCTGGTGCAGGAATGTTATTCCACAAAACTTCCTGCATGAGGAGACTTCAAGAAACTTCAAAGCAAATCTGGCACAGGTGAACCGGGATTGTCACCATCCAGATCGATCACAAGGGGGGTCTGATTATCGAGCCTACCAGTTATTGAGTGTGGTCTGTGTTATTCTGGCTCTGCCTGCTCGTTCACAGTTTAGCAGACTGATGACTGAGTGTACTCTAGTCTGATCAGTGACTGATCAAAGACTGAGTCTGCTCTACTCTGATTATTTTATTGATCAATGAGAGATAATTTTAGTGCCTGTGCTCTACTCTGATAATGTGTGAACTGTGTCCTTATGTCTGTGTTACAGTAAACTTTTGTGTGAAGGAGTTCTGGCTGGTGTCAAGTTGCCCTGCTCAAGGTCGTATACCCAACATGGTTCATCCATAAAAAGCAGGACTTGGGAGAGTAAAATTGCCCAGCTGCTTTCAATGAAAGCCATATTGTTCTTACATTCATTTTATTAAGCACCAGACAGCCGTTGCTGGATTTGCTAGGAAGAAAAAGTCCATCCATCCATTTTCCATACTTGCTTATTCAATAGAGGTTGCCAGTGAGCCTGGAGTCTATCCCAGTTAAGCAGAAGGCATAAGACTGGTGACACTCTGAACAAGATAGCAGTCTGCCAATAGATATGCTCAGTTAGTATAATAGAACAATACAAGTCCAGCTGAACTGCAGGTCTTTGGTCTATGGGGTACAGTCCCATTCCCCAGAATAAACACACACGCAAACTCATCACAAACAGTGTTATTCACCAAGCCACTATCTATAAGGAAATGCTGTCAGTAAGACTTACAGATGATTGTCAATCTGTTAAAAACACATTTACTATTTTAGATCCATCACAGGGCACAAGGCTGGGGTACACCCTGGATGGGGTGCCAGTCCATCACAGGGCACGAGGCTGGGGTACACCCTGGATGGGGTGCCAGTCCATCACAGGGCACAAGGCTGGAGTACACGCTGAATGGGATGCCAGTCCATCATGGCATGAGGCTGCAGACACTCTTGATTAGTTACCAGTTCATTGAAGGGCACAATGATACCCTACAGTCTTATGGGCAATGTAAAGGCATCTGTTAAGCTAACTGCATGAAGAAACAGGGAGAACATAAAAACGCCATAAACACAGAACAGAGGCAGGATTTGAACCCTCAACCCCGAAGGTGGGCAGTACAACCCTGAGCTATCATGCTGCCTCCACAACCGAAACTAATTAAAAAAACAACACTAATTACAATAGGTTGCAGAGGCTGTCAAACTGTGCACCTCCTCTGTTTTATGAATAACCCTAATAGCTGGGTAATTTTATAATGGAAATGGTTATACAGTCATTTTTAGACGCTGCGTTTTCAGTTGGCCTGAGCTGCTTCTCGTACGGTTTATGTACAAATTGCACTGTAAGTACGCTGCCAATCACAGCTGTGCCAAGGACCATCCAGGTGTCAGATCAGTGCCCTGATTACTGCAGACAAGGGAAGGGGTTCTGTGATTTGGACAGGATTATTCATCCAGGTGGGCCAGCAGGGGACGAGCTGTCAGTGGGCCGTGTCGGAACCTTGATTAGCTGCATTGTTTGAGGCCTCGACTCCTCAGTGCCAAGAATGCAAATGTTTGTTACTTTTGGAGGAGTGCATCTGGAGAAGCGGGGATGCTTAGCTAAGAATAACTTTTTTGTTCGAACTTTACTTCTAGTATCTTAAAGTAGAGGAGTGCCTAAAATAAGACTTCAGCAGATCAGCTGAGAAGGTAATCCACAACTTGTGCTCAAGAGCAAATTTCTCTCACTTATTTTCTCCCTTTTTTTAAATTGAACAGTGAGATGCTCCTTCACTGCTGTGTGGTCCGTTACGGAACCAGATTCCGCTCAGGGGGCTTCATAACGCTACCCGAGGGTCACCGGGCTCCTCTCGTGTCTGGCATGCATAGCGCAGACAAATTCAGCCGAGGATTGTGGGAAGGAGACAGGCAGCCCTTGCTCTGAGGACAGAGGACGTGTTCTGTTCTATATTGAGCTGCACCGGTCACAAGAGAAATAGGGTGAAGGCTCAAAAAATGGGCCATGTCGTCGTGTCACCTAAACTAAGACTCTCCGTGTCCTCGTCTCGTCATTTCAGCTACTGTGCTGCCTGCTTAGCAATGAAGTCTTGAATGGTCTGAAAACAAAATGGTTTTCATGTACCTCTGAACAAAATATTGTTATTTGTTGCTGTATCGGAGGTATCTCAGTTTTATTGATTGTTGTATTGAAGGTTTGGATTTGAAGCATTTTTGACGTGATGTATTTTGGATTTTATTGGATATGTTTTATGAAAATGATATCGATTGAGCATCGGTGTAACTATTGAGATGATGTCATTGGAATATGTATTGCCTTGAATGAGTTTGAGTGTGAATTTTTTTTTTGATTGATTCCAATTGTTTTAGTGTTTGAATTGAAGTATAATGAAGACACTTAATAAAAAAAAATTGAAATATAAAACCTCTAAATAAAATGAGAACTCATCTGAGAATGTGCAGATTTTTATTTTCTGAATGTTTTATTTATTTAACTATTTAATCGCCTGGGAAACTGGTGTAAATTGTAATTATTTGTTATTGTCTTTTAAGCACGGCAGTATGTTAAATTAACTGAAAGATATTATGCTTATCGCTCGGTCTTATTGAACTATTTATTGTTGTTAAAGTTTTACTATTTACTAATGGAGCTGAATCTAGTAAATTTTAAACTTCTGCAGTTTGATCGGTGAAGTATTGCTAACTGATGGACCTAAATGAGTATGGTTTATCTGATGGTCTTTCTGAATGTTGTTGTTGATTTCTTTCATGTATTTGTTGGAACCTGATTAATCTTGAGTATTTGAGCATGATCTGAGATTTGATGGATTCCAGTTGTGTCATTGTATTTTAACTGATGTATAATACAGTTGGGAAACCTCTAAAGAAAATAAGAATGCATGAAGTGAATGAGGGTATCCTAAGAGACCCTGAAAAGTACAAATAATGGTCAGAGCGCACCTGTGGTCATTATGTCATAGCCTTATTCCCGTTTTATAATAATTGTTAAAGAACACTTAATTACAGCAGGACTGAAAGCTGGTTTGTAGATGAATCCTTAATCAAAGGTGCCATTGTTTCTCTGCTTACTGCATGCTAAAATGGTCGTTACTTCCACTGTTGAAACTCATTTTTGTTGCTGTGTGACATGATGGGGACACTGATATTTTGTGCCTTTTTTAAATGTAAACACAAAGGAAGTTTACATTTTGCTCACGACTTTCACCTGCTCCAAATTTGCCCTGCGTTGAATAACAACTGAACTGCAAATCCCTCCCATTCCTTCTGATTTCACTCAGCTTTTGTCCCTATTCATTCAATTGTCTTGGCAAAACACTCAGCCTATTTTTGTCAGCAATAAATGTTGAATGATACAAAAGATACATGAGTGCATTTTGAAGTTTGATGTTTTCAGAATCTCCCCTGTACATTGAAACGTTTGACCCTATCATCCTATCCATCCTTTGACCTCCATATAAGGTTCTTCCTTCATCCATCCATTTTCCAAACTGCTTAATCGTATTCTGAGATGGGGGGGTCTGGAGCCTATCCCAGGCAGTATAGGGCACAAGGCTGGGGTACACCCTGGATGGGATGCCAGTCCATCACAGGGCACGAGGCTGGGGTATACCCTGGATGGGATGCCAGTCCATCACAGGGCAAGATGCTGGGGTACATGCTGGATGGGATGCCAGTCCATCACAGAGCACGAGGCTGGGGTACACCCTGGATGGGATGCCAGTCCATCACAGGGCATGAGGCTGGGGTACACCCTGGATGGGACACCAGTGCATGACTGGGCAAAGACAGAAACAGGTAGGGAGATATGATGGACGTATGAGGTCTGATCGACCATGTTCATCATCAGGCAGCCATTTGACGAGGGAAAAAAGGCAACCAGCTTTATATTTAATACCAACCAAAAAGTCTTCTATTAGTTTAGAAAACAGTCCTAAAACTGTTCATAGATCTACTCATTTTAGGAAGAAGGTATAATCACCAAATAAGAGTGGAAGTACTGCTTTCAATCCCAGAATGATGGATTTGCTCTTCCTTGCTACAGAATAAGTTGCAGTCATATAAGTTTGTGGTTACTCTTGCAATGCATGGAGACCAGGCTGTTATGCAGGAGCAGAATTATGTTTAATTCCATTTTGGCTGACTAGTGATTGCTATCCCATGCAAACTGTGCAAGACAACACGTGGTGTTTTTTGGTCACCATGGGAACTGGAGACAGTAAAGCCCCGAGAGCCTCAACGGAAAGGGCAGCAGTTGAATACTAAACCTAGAAACCACTTGACTGTTCTGCCATTCAAGAATTCGAATTATAACATAGAGCTCACATCTCTTTCATCTTTTTGGAAAATAAGACAATGGTTGTGGGCCAAAGATTATTCTTAAGAACTGGAACTGAGCAGATCTCTGAAGCATGGCCAGTAGACTGCTCTTTGATTAACTGCCCTTGACATTTTTAGGCTCTGAACAGGGCAATGGAGTTACAGCATCACTGAGGACCATGGGGCAGAAATGAAATGACCTCCTCTTAAATGCTTCACTGACACCATAACTGAAATGTTTTCGGAGATTTTTTTAGTATGTATCAAAGTTTACTGTTGACTTTTATAACCAGAAGTACCAGTATGAAGTCATGGTGCCACAGAGATCATGTCAAATGATTTCTCGGTGGTTCCTTATTAAAGCATGTTGATTTTCCATTGTGTGTCCAATCATTAGAAAACCACTGTTTGCATAGAACTGTTCCGAGGCCAACAGCTGAGACACTTGTTGGCCAACGAGGATGCAGAAACATCTCTGGAGAGCTGGCCAAGGGATGGCTTAACTTTGCATGATGTCCGCTTGCTTGGACACTGTGTGTTGGCCAACTGATGTAAGTGGGATACACATTAATATGCTGGAAAGCCGTAAAAAAGCTTATAGAGACAGTTTGGGTGTGCGGCAAAGCGGTCAGGACCCACTAGTAGGACCCAAAGAGGCCAAAATTGGGATACTGAAAATATGGTGGTTAATTCAGGGGATTATTTCATTGCCATGGTACCCTGAAAATGATTCATGCAAACAAAAGCACAGCGTTCCTTCTGTTTGAAGAGGGAGCCTTTCTCACTGAGAAAAATGTATCATTTCAGTACAATTTAATTCGATTTTATTTATATAGCGCCTTTAACACGGCGCGTGGTCACAAAGCGCTTTACATCGTCCCGGGCCCCAGGTCACCAGAGAGCAAGCCAAAGGTGACAGTGGCAAGGAAAAAGTTCAAGTGGATTTAAGTTCAGTGTAAGTTTTACCAGGCAAACAGATTTGCGGTTTGGTTGTATGAAATTGTTTACACTGGCCCATCTAAGTTAATCAATTTTAAGATGATTTGTCATTAGTGAGCCACTCAAGATCCATGCTTGATGAGCCAGTTCATTGACCTAGTAAATCCATCAGCAATGTGAATGAAATGTAAATTAAATACATGTATGAATATTTATACATAACTGATGAAAAAGAGGCCATTTATAACTCAGTAAAGAATCAATAAATACAATAACAAGATAAGTCTTTTTGTCTCTCTAGCTAAAAAATGAGACCAGAAGGTGCATTACGCATGGTTAGGCGATGTCATGCATTATCAGAGATTGCCTTCTGTAACTGACACAAGTCACTCATCTTAGCAATTGGATTTGTTAAAAATAGCTGCCTGAGATGTCTGGTTTATCTGGAGATTTACGGTCACAAACGTCTTGCTAGACTGACGTTAGATTCCTCAGCTCGCCTTTTTGTGTCTGTTGTTGTACATGCAGCAGCAAAAATGTTGTGTGACACGTGGCCCCCGGTACTTTATAGTCTACGGTCTTAGATGATCTTTCAAAGCATGACAAACAGAATGTGTCAGCAAAGGAAAGGGAATAGGGTGTAGGAAGACAGCGTCATTCGAATAACGTCCCGCTAACATTCCAGGATGCTCAATATCATCATTCAACACAGTGGCAGACCTTGAATCACAAAACGTGCACGAATGAAGAAAACAAGAATCGATTAAATCTGAAATCCTCCAAGATAGTTAGATTATTTCACCAGGCAGCTCTGTCTCTACATGAATGGAATCTGGCGAATGTCATTATGTTATCAGTGAAAAGTGTCTATCTCTACACCTACTACAACCCAATTTCTATATTTGGTGGCCTGGACGATAACATAATACCACTTGACAGCTTTTCCCTCTGGCTCGTCTGGGCGTATTGTTAGGGTAAACCGTGTTTTTTTTTTAACATTCCTGAGATGAATCGTGATAGACACAACACATCACCAACAGGTAGAGCTTGTCTGTATACATAATGCATGAGCGTCGTGTCATAGCATGGAAATAATAGGTGAATTTTCAATGGCGTGAATATGCCGTGCCAGACAGGGTCTTTCTAACAGAATCCAGCTTTGGTTCGTTTCACCAGCAAAGTAATATAAACTCAGGCTGCTAACTTTGTGCAAGAAAAGCCCTTAAGTTCTCTGCTTTCTAGAACTTTTTAAATAACATGCAAAGCTTCCCAAAGCTTCTGCACAATGTGGAATACATTTTGGATAATCCATCGCCGCACAAAAATGTAGCACATAGGTGGACATGATGTTCTCACGCTGCAAAACCTACAGAAGATGCTGGTGTAGATTCCTAACGGCAGAGTCGTATGGAATGGCAGGATTCCTCAGGAGTTCACTGACAGTCCCCCTCAGATAAAAACTAGCCAGTGTACCGGGTTGGTCGATAACACATAATACTGATGATCCAAACCTTAACCAGGTCAGGTCTCTCTAATCTGTGATGAATGATCTTTAGGATAATCTTACTGGCATGTGACAGAAAGGGAATTGTGGCGTGATTTCCACACTTTGTAAAATCTACTATCTTTTGTATTGGAATTTCAGTGTAAACATGGAAAACAAATCTGCATGTGATTTAGGCATAACAGGAACATATACAGGGAACTTGCCCTACCCTCCCTGTGTTACAAGGCTCCATAACCTTCAACTAGACGGATTCTACTGATGAAAGCTGCATTAAAGTTTGATTGTTATCTGGTATGACTGAAAAATGGTTACTCTTCCGATGCATTCAGAAGGCATTGCTATTCATCGGAAGGGGTTCCACTGCTCGCTGTTCTAGGGTTCCTTTGGGGAGTCTGTGCCCCCTTTATATTCTAGAGTGCCCTGAACTTGTAAATCTTTCCACTAGAAAAATTGCACAAATATATATATATATAGTAAAAACAGCTAAACGAGAGACAATCTCCAGCTTTAGAACCATTTTGGGTAGGAAGAAAGAAAAAATCAAATTCAGATTTGCCAAAGTCAGTTTTGGTGGGCTGGTAAAAAAATCTGCCCCCCCCGTATTGTGCAGTCATTCTGATCTTCAGGCAAATGGGAGCCCATCCAGGGTACTGGTAAAATAAAGATGGGAACCACGGATGTTTAGAGATGCTGAGAACGAGGCTGTGGTGGGACAGATCAGTATCAGGTTCATCTACCTCTCTCTCCTGAGATGGATGATGATGTTGCCTCCTCCTTTTCTCAGAACATCACCTTCACGAAGGAGATGACAGTCTGCGTGTCCACTCGTTGAACTGTTAATGAGGTACTCCTCCCGAAGCAGATTTCACTGCCTAAATGGTGGCTCCGGCCAATCTGCCCTCTGATTAAACTGCTGCTTGTTAAATCAAGCAGAAAGTAGGTCAGGCATTTTATAAAAACAGCGTGACATCAACGTAGGTTAATAGGGCAGCTCCATCACTTGAAGTTTTTGTTGCAAGGCTAACTTTCTGCTGGTTTAAGTCTGACTCAGTGTGTCATCATACCTGCTGACTGATAAACACTTTTGAGTATTAGGTATAAACAGCACGGAAAGGCCAGACATCTTAATGTCATCTGACAGGCTGTGACACAGCAGCTTCTGACGACAGACGGCAGATGTCAGCTGATTCATGCCGTCATGATATACCACGTCAAGTTCATAGCACCTCTCTGTTATGACAGCATCTTCAGGAAAATAATTCGTGTTACGATTTAGACAGTTTGTGTAGCGATCGTGATTACAATAACCATATTGCTGTCAGTTAAAATCTAGGATAGCAAACAGATGTAACTAATATATAATTACAGTATAATTAAGCACTCGTGTTTCAAAGTCTGCTAGGTGACCTTAATGTAACGGTCTGGGGTTCCTGGATGAGCTGATACCTTCCTGCCCTGGCTTCACCCCCACGCCCTCACCGCCCACCAGTGTCTTTATTAACTTTTAAATTGGCTGTGGCACGGGTTTCGGTGCTCGATCAGGCTGATGGACTGCGGACACACACAAATACTTTAAAAGCACCGTGGAAGGAAATGAAAGTTTTTGCATTCAAAGTCTATTTCTCCTTGATGCTATTGACAAACCCCTGACTGTGACACTTTTGTCTAAATAAAACATTAATAAATGACGGTGACAGACGAGAGAAAAGCCGAGATCTAAGTGTTTTAAATGCATTTTACTATCAACATTCACACTTGAGTTGTGGAGGATAATCATGTATTCACAGCATTTATCTGGCCCCTCTAACATGCAGGACCCACTTTGCCTCTGTGGCTGAAGAATGACTCAGCTAACAGCATTAAAATTATCCAGCAACTTAAGTAATTTAAGTTAGTATGTAAAAGCTTCCCCCAAAGCAAACTTTTCACTTAAGTCATTTGTTAAAGGCCCTAACTTTTCTTTGAAAGTATTTCCAATGTGCCACAGTCTGTATCAATTACAGCGCTGGAAGTGAGTTCCAAGTCGACTATCTCAGATTGAGTTATCTCTTCATTTGTGGTTTCCAAGCCTCCTGCCTCGCTTTGGTAAACAAAACGTCTTGATGGCGTTCTGCTCGCTGATAAATGAATACAGAGCATTGATGTTGAGATGAAATAAAACTCTTCCCTATTCCCGGGTCTTGATAGAAGTGCCACAGAAGGAACTCTCTCAATATCAGGTTTATTCTTGACCTGTGACCGAGCTTCACTGACTAGGAAATTCAACTTGGTTCTTTCCTATCAAGCTTACTTTCCATACTGGTTCATTATCTGCTGCTTTAATGGCCTATCTGATTGAGGAAAAAGGTCATAATGGATCAACCTTTTAAAATACCTCTATCCTCATTTCCTTATTCTTCTATGGGTGTCTATCCTGCTAACTGCTTATCCTGGTCAGGGGCTCAGGGGGGCCTGGAGCCCATCCCAGCCAGCGGGGGACCCCCAGGATGGGGTGTCAGTCCATCTCAGGGCAAAAACACCATCTTACGATCATATTCTACGGTCAATCTGGAAATGCCATTTAGGCCACCTGTATGTCTCTTTGGACTGGTGAGGAAAGCACAGTAACTGGAGGAAATGTGTGTTTCATGGGGACTCTGGGGAGAACACGGAAATGCTACACACACAAACAGCAGGATTAAAACCCCCACACTCAGCCACCATACCTGACCAGAACATTTTTTTCAAACCATGGTAATCTCATGTATGTATGAAAACTACAGAAACATGTAGTATGTAGATGATAATTGATATTTAATTCTAAAGGTATGACAACACCAACATTTGCTGTTCTGGTATTGGATGCTAGTCTGTGTTATAGAAGGATTATGTGTCTGTCAGCTCAGGGCAGCTCTTGCCACACAATCTGAATTTCCTTTCGGGGATTAATAAAGTGTCTGTCTGTCTATCCATCCATCCTAATCTAATCTGTCATTTGAGAGTCACCACAGTTTCAGTTGTGCGGCTTCATGGTTTAAGTAAATTCGATTATGCATTCAAATTGTGTGACATTAGATCAGATATACTTTACTCAAAATCCATGCAGAAGTTTAATTATGCTCCAGGTAGAAGGCAGTGAGTCAGAAAGCTTCCCCAGGAAGGAGACACTGAAGTTTTAGACAGAGAAGCGACTGATGTTAGCTTAATGAGGTAAATTTGGGATCGAGCAGGAGGTTAAAATAATGAAGCTGATTAAACCAACGCTCTTTTCAGGAGTTTTCTGTTGTCATATCAAAGCAGTGAGGTGGAGGCTGCCGAGTTCCTGGATTCCCAGAGATTTTCCAAAAGGACTCTACACTTACACTCTAATACTCGATACGGAATGACGGATTGTAAAATCAGAAACACTGAGAGCTTTGTCAAAGCATGTTATGATATTCATCAGTATTCTGCTTATAACGCTATACTGGTCAACTTTTGTAAAAACGTATTTGTGACGTGACACGAGAAGATGTTAAAACTCAGGACTACGGCTGATGAAACCTGGGGCGAAGCTCGTGATAAATGGTGTTTACACGTTTTCATTCGTTATCTGGGAGCCACTAAACAACAGCTACGCTGATCATAGTCCCTAGTTTCCCCAAGCTAAAGGAAATGTTTACCTAACCTTTTTCCACAAAAATCCCATAGTTTCTGTCAAAGCAAATGTATTTTTACAAACATGTTTCTGATGTGACCTGAGTTAGCCTGCTTGTCTGGAATCTCTCGTGAAAAGTCTTTCCTTCGTCTTTTCCATCATTAACACGCGTTAAGCTGAGATAAGACTGGCACACCTCGTTGTCGACTTACTTTATGTGTCTTCCGAGTTCAGGCTGTGCCGTGCAGTTCAGTGGAGTCAGGAAAAGGCAGACGGCCAAATAAGGAACAGAATGCAGCTCTCGCTAGCTTGTTTATGTTTGGGGGTCATGTGACCTGCATTAGGGCTGCTTCTAGGAGGATTCATCCAGCTCAGTACCCCTCATTTCCAAAGCAGATACCCATCTGCATTTAGGAGCCAGTTAACGCTAACTTGTGCTTTTTTCAGAAACCATTACATTTCCACGGTTTGTCGATCTACATTTTTTATCCCGTGTAGCAACGGCCAGTATCCGAAGGGTATGAGTTTTAATCGGAACATTTGATATTGGAGCTCAGGGCACAATGTAACTCCTTCAGGACGTCATCGACTCAGTCACATTCCGTTTTGTCATTTAGAGACATTTATGCCAGTCAGCGTTTACATCACCTGTCCACGTTAAGTGAGGACCTCGGTTACACAGCCGTTAAAAAATCCATGATTTGTGATTCAGTAGGTTGCAGAACAAAACTGCTAGCATTAAATTAGTCCTGCCATACTTTTTTACCACATTTTGTAATATTCTACATCAGCACTGTCCCAACTACTACGTAATCTCACATACACTGACATGTCTGCATCCATTATTGGCATTGACGATATTGTTGTTGTTTAGTCACGCAGTCGTGTCCGACTCTTCGCGACTCCATGGACCACAGCACGCCAGGCCGCCCTG
>JAACJT020000035.1:13473548-13501729 GCA_009936485.2 Gymnarchus niloticus
ACACAGACGTGTTCCTTCCACACTGGCCAGGGATGTCCACAATGGCTCAGCGGCCAATGTCGTTCCACCCACTTCTGCTCCTTTGACTGAGCTTGAATTTCACCTCATCATCAGAGATGAATTTATGCAGGGTGTCACTGGATTCCAGCTCAAGAACCAACTAAAAAAAATTGCAATGGCAGATATTAAGTTACTGTCTGTATTATATTACACATTACTGCTGACTTTGCAGGGTCAGTCCCTGGAAAGATACCCAGGGCTTCAGTTATCCTTGGATATCCCGCTTGGATTGCACTCAATGCACTCAGATAGTGATATTAAATATCATCGTAGCTGACAGTTTTCTGCTCTGCTGCCACTCTTGGCTTATCGTCACTCAGTTCTGATACAATAGAAATGGATGGAAGTCGTCTTGGGTTACAGTCACCCATTTTACAAACTTCCAAGCCCGTGTAATGCAGTATGCAGTAATGCCTACACACAGTATTGGTACAAAGAGAAGGTAGAGTATGGCGACAGAGTACAGGATCGTCATGTTACCTTATTTACTGTAGTAGGAGTAACTCACTCATTTCCTCCTCAAATTTGACTTAATTCTCAGGCTGGCTTCCTTCCTCCACATTCCATCCACTAGGACATAATCAACCACAACAGTACAGACAAAAATGCTCTCATTATTGCTGCCCTTCCTCTGCCTCTCTTCTGTGTTCTTCCTCTTTCATCTCTGTAACGATCTATTGATGTCCTTGTCGCTCTCTTTATTCAGTCAGAGGTTCTGATTGGTTTGTGTTCCGTTTACCTCGCTAGACGTTATGTTAATCGAGTTGAGGTTCTGATGACTGTATCGAGCAGCTTGCTGACATGTACATGGCATAACCTGTGATTTAGGAAGGGGATTTGTTCTTAACGCTTTGCTCAAAGGGTGCAAATAATCTGAAAAATGGGTGAAAACCTGAGATGGAGAAGTGGACACTGGATGTTTTTGCCCCTCTCCGCCTTCCTGCCCCATTACGCCCTAAGGGTGTGTGCCACATCAGTGAAAATAACCAAAAAAGCCGGAATGACAATATCTGCTATCCAACAGTGTATTCCGCATCTTTAAAAAAGGCTGCAAATCACATTAGAGAGACACGTTTTGGGCTCCGCCTAGAAAAAAAAGCAACAGATTTAATTACCATTGGGAGTGGGTCCATTGGTGAAAGCATGACTGAAATATGTGACACTTGAACACCTACCCTTCATTCCTCAGACGTGGCTGTGAACACCCCCACCTAGCCTTCTCTCACCAAGTATTGCGTCAGAGATTAACAGGGGAGTGGCTGAATTCTTCAGGGTTTTGAATTTGCTCTACCAGACTGCTTAATTCTCTACTAACCTCTGCAAATCTCTGTATTTCAAACTTAACTTTGAGGAACAGACGACTGAGGAGATATGGTGGAGTCAGCAACAAAATGGCATTCTGTTTATAGTGAACTAAAAGTGTGGCTTCAGCACTCTTTCTAGCCTGACGCCTTTTGCGGAGGCCACTTGTGTGTCATTTAAATATTTTTTTATTCAAGAGTCAGCAACCCCAAACATCCACCTTAGCCAGTTGATGCAACCTGCTATCCAATCATATCTTTCACAAAAACATTTAAGGGAGAGGTGGCCATGTAAGCAGAGAACCCCCTGGACTGACAGAAGTTACAGTTCCAATAAGTTCATCTCCATCATCCAGCAGTAACACCAGTCCTCTGAGGGCGATTATCAGGAATATTTTACAGCTTATTTCTTAGTATTTTTCCATTCCAGACTCTGGTTCCCCACCCTATAGTTCTGGCAATGGCTCACTGTTTTTGTATGTTTGTTTGTGTGTGTGTGTGTGTGTGTGTGTGTGTGTGTGTGTGTGTGTGTGTGTGTGTGTGTTTGGTACAAAGAACACTATAATAATATGATTAGTATTATATAAAAATCAATTTCCTTCAAATCACAATGAAAAAACTAAATCTATTACTTTTATCGAAGTCTCTCAAAAACTCTATAATAAAAACCACATGCGATGGATGCAATGCAGCTGCACGACTGTAAACATCAGGGTGGTGCTGCCTGCTCCTGATGACTCACTGTGACTTTGCATCACTCCCCACAAATTCGCATCATAATATGCATCCTTCTTTCTCCTAGGGAACCTTTTTCCTCCTACCATAGTTGTCTGTATGAGAAACTTAATAGCTATGACAAGTGTGACTTGAGTGGAAATAAAAGAGGGCAATTTTACCAAATTTACAAAAAAGATAGGAGCCTATCTTTCTAAGCAGAATGCAGAGAACTATACAGTGAAACAGTATTCTGCCATCTTGATATTTTGTGATTTTGTTATGGCATGAAGATGGTAAATAAGATGAATGGAAGAGAATGCAGCACGCAAGGCCAGCAGGTCCGGTGTGACGTGTTTTTCCAGGCTTTGGAGAAAAGTCGTCTAAAGATCCTGCTCTGGCTGATCATACACGTGTTGGAGCAGAATCCTTTTGGTGGGGCGTACATGTGACTCTCCCAGAAAACGGCAGCACTGACAGCTACCCATTCATAGGTTGGCACAATGTATTTAAAAAAGATTTCGCAATTATGTGAACAGGGTGTCATCAATCAGGAGAGAGGTGTGACAGAGGGTTTGTCTGAGGTTTAGCACGTCACCGAACCTGGTATCTCACAGCTTCAATATGCTAACAATATGCCAGAACTCTTCCTGTCGTCTTAGACAGTAGGGGTAAATAAAAGAAGGACTTTTGTCAATTAAAATGGACCAGTGTGGGTGGGCTCCATTCATTTAAATTCCTGGCAGAAGAACTAGCTTATTTATGCAAGTGTGAAAAACAATAATTTGGTTGCACTTTTTTTTTTTTTTTTACTTCAGACAGTAGTGAGAGACTTACTGAGACGTTATTGAAAAAGTACCCAAAGAAATGGAAAAGCATAAAAATGCAAGTGTCATGACTAGAGCTCAGACAGCCCAGTTAAAACGCGTTCACTTTCCTAAGCAATCGAGACCCCAGACTGGGCTCCTGTTCACTTTCATAACCAAACTCGGCTGCTCAGCCACCATGCCAGGTTTCTGGCAATCGACCTGAAACCACAAACCAGAAAACAACGGCAGACAGAACCGCAAAGCCAGCGGCAGCATCGGTAACCCTCACCAAAACCTACAAATGAAAGCCAACCTCAGAGATCTGAACCAAACCCTGAGCCTTACACTCAAAGAGTGATGAAGTCGTGCTCACAGACGACTTTAAATAGGGGTGAGAAGCAGATCGGATAAACCTCACTCAATTACCTGTTTACAGGGTGGGGACAGAATTCAAGTGGCCAGAGATATTATAGCTGAGCTTTTGAGACACACAAAGGGGACACAAATTGTTTGCTATTTACTCTGTTAATGACCGAGTTATAATAAATACACAATGAGTTATTAGGGTACTCCATTTTCCTCTTCATGAAGCTATGCTTGTTCATTCAAAATAATTCTTTTTAACCAACAAAAGTGTATATTGAAGCATGAATTTTAGATGTAGATCTCAACCAATCCAGATCAAATTCAGTTCATCTCCAGATTTGAAGCTTGCTTTCTGGACTTAAAAATGTTTTTTGAACGAAACATGAAGGTACTGTTTAAATCTGCCCATCAGCATTCCACCCAGCACATCCAGCAGCCCAAGTTCAGTAGTCAATAATCTTCGATTTGAAAGGTAGAGATTTTTTTCTGTTTCACTTCCTCAGCCGGGCTCAGAGAAGAAATGCAATTATTAGCTCTAAGATTAATTTCTTCTCTTCTCCATCCAGACCTGCACTACCTAATAAACCACTGACTTACAGGTGTCCGTTCTGACTCAAGTACACACATCTGTTAAAGACACATTTCGTTAAGTATCACCTTCGGCTGAAAGTCCAAATTTGTCTACCGTGTAAAACAACAGGACACGTGGATTTTAAATAGCTGCGAAGCCACAATAAAGTTTAGTCCAGCTTAGAAACAGGTAACACGATGATGATGAAATGGCTCAAGATCTCAGTCACTTACCACTGCTGACCTTTCGCAATGCAGGTGTGTATACCTGCCACTTTTTCTGTCAAAACAAAAGTAATCCATTGCCTCCCTGTAGGACTCTGTCCTGTTGAGCAGGTAACAGAACCATGGGAAAGATAGGCTTTATTATGGGACGGGAGAGCAAATGGGTTTCATAAAATGTAGGTGGAGGGGGGGAAAAAAATGGTGTTATGGGCACAAGGGGGAAACCCCGAAAAAAGATTGTCAGATCATGGAAAGTTAGCCAGGTTGGAATGCTTACTGTCCATGAGAGAAAACTAAAGTCAGTATTATACAGAGACTGTGAATATGGCAAAGGTGAACCGCTTGACTTGGCCACACCCTGGGAGGCCTACGCCATCCCCAGCCACATCCTACATTTT
Organism: Gymnarchus niloticus; assembly: GCA_009936485.2. Lineage (NCBI taxonomy): Eukaryota > Metazoa > Chordata > Actinopteri > Osteoglossiformes > Gymnarchidae > Gymnarchus > Gymnarchus niloticus. Next base: position 13,477,992 of record JAACJT020000035.1, read on the forward strand.
CATTTGAGTTTCCGACTGAAAAAAATAAAAAGGTGAGATAAAATGATCAGCCACAGGCAGGTATTCAGTCCCTCCACAGCTGCTTTGGTGTGGCCGAACATCTGCCCTTCTCTGTATGGTTTAGTGTTCCCTCATGATCACTGGGCATTTGGCAACACGCATGAACTGTGGAATCCTGCCCCCACGTGCATTCCGTCTTGTCCATGAGCTGGCCCACAACTGCGTGAGCTTGGCTGGAGCACTGAGTCAGGCTGCAGGTCTTGAGTACCCACATATCTCAATATTCCTGCCTAGCTGTTAAAAAGTCGTATGTCACATCTGTGTGCTGCGGTCCTTTGAGGAACTAAAGCATGACCCATCGACCATATGCAGCAGGCTCCAAACCTTATCTTCGATTCCTATTCCGCTCCAACTTCAGTCTGGCCGCTGTTGTTCTATGAGCACAAGACTCTCCACTCAGTTTTGACTGAAATCCAGTTTCAAGGCTTCGGTTTAATTTAGTTTGGTTCTATTTCTGGAGCTTCTTGTTCACTTTGTCCTGGAGTTGCCCATCCAGTCAGCAGCACCAAGCACCATAAACTCAAAGAACAGGCAATATATAGTCAGCATGTAAAACACACCTAGCAGAATCCAGCTGGTTCATGTTATTCATACAAGCGCTCATTGTGACCAGCTGGGCCTCATCAGCTGAGGCATGTGGATACGGCCAGTGATCAATTGTCATAGTTATACTAAAAAAGCATATTCCCAACCCTACTTTTACTCTGCAAGTTAGGTGTCTGTACCTGTGCCCGGATGATTGCCGGGTGGTGCCCCGGGGCCAACAGCATAATGATATCACTGTTGGGGCCTTGAGCAAGACCGTTAGCTCCGTAAATTGTTCCAGGGTGTGTGTGTATGTGTGTGTCTCATGAAGAGTGAGAATGGGATTTGTTCAATTCAGTTTTATTTATATAGCATATTTGACAAAGCGCATTCTTACAAAGCACTTTACATAATCCCAGGACCAAGGTCCTCAGTAAGTAATATGTGAGAACCAAAAATTTCCTATGTACCAGTAGTCAAACTTCTACAAATGCAAAACCATCATTATCAGCATCATTAAATAGAATGACTTTTCTCTGTCATTCCAAATATATATATGACAGTGCATACCTACACATCAGCTTGACTGACATCACAATTGTCACAGCCCCAGGGTACAGAGGGCAGAGAGAAAGCACCTGGGGAAGGTGTAATGAGGAAAATCACGGACAGAAATGAACCGGGAACAGCTTGGGGAGCACGCCATACAGTGTTGCCCAGCAAGAAGAATGTTAGGAACGACTCAACTCGAGAGAAGCACTCAGGTACATATGACTCTACAAGGATGGGACCTGGAGCACGACATGAACAGGGAAGAGAGCAGAGCAGACACAAGAGGCAGGAGGCAGGAGAGACAGACCAGGACTCCAGCTAGAACTCTGAATGGATAGGCCAGAACTGCAGGATGACTATGGGGAACCAGGGCTCCTGCATGGGACACAGGTGCACTGGAACAAGGGAAATAGGCAAGGGTAACCAGGTAACACGCACCAGGTGTGTAACGAGGCAATCAGTATCACCATAGCAACCAGGTACAACATGAAGAAACCAAGCAGCAGGGGGAGGAGCCAGAGAATGAGGGAGTGGCAACAATACACATGTATATTTCACTGGAGGGTCAGTTAGAATTAGTCATACATAAATATTAGAGTTGATGCCAGTAATCAGGCAATTTGTACTGAATGTGTTTTAGTGTAAGGCAGAAATGTGATGACTTGTGTAGGGAAAGGAGAAGGTACAACATGTTCATTTAGTCTGCCATTCTTCTGAGTAATCTCTCCAGGTTCTGCAGGCTAGCATGAAATCCTGCTACCTACCCAACACGTCTCTGTTACACCTAAATTTTAAAAGTTACTTCCTTATTCCTCAAGCAGCCTTTAGCAAGTGATTACTCATGAAGCCGGTTCATCCTGTTATTGCTTCTGTAAAGCAACTCACTGAGCCTGCATGACTGTGCTTTATGGTGACATCACAACAGGGAGACCATGATTCCATCAGCTCGGTCTGGGTTTTAATGTTAATAAGTTGGGTGCGCAGGTGGAGAAATGTGGACAACGCTGAAGACTTAGAATGAATCCCTGTGCTTCACAGAAGCATCGTTATCATCGTTTATCTAAAGCGATTAAATATCGCACATCTCAGTAAAAGTTTATTTTAATTTAAATACACACACATTTACAGTTTTGGTCATCCAAGCAAAACGTTCATCATTACATTTTATACCTTTATATCTTTTCAAGAGATCGACATGACTCAGTTTTGGCTACTTCGACTTGTTGGCTTAAAATGCCATCTGGTGGCAGTATATGAAAATTCACTTTCCCCTCACACGGCTCAGATGATGGTACATGATGATTTCAATCTCCATAATTACTTAGCCATTGAAGAGTCACGGTGAGCGTAAAGCTTATCTTAGGAAGCACAGGGAGGGAGACACCCTGGATGGGATGCCATTCCATCACTGGGCAAACGCCCATGTGCAGAGTCACCCTTGTTTAGACTGCAAGAGGAATCTGGAGAAGCTGAAGGGAATCAATAGACGCTCATTGAAGGGTGGGAATCAAAACCAAACCCCAGGACCCTGAGGTCAGAGTGCCACCCACACTGCCAGTAACCTTATCTATTGCTGGCCTGCTGCATTGGCCTTTCTTTTCATTTTCATTGGAATACTCTGCCCAGCCAGCCCTTTTGAGATTATTTTTACATCAGTCCAAGAAATAAAAGGCATTTCATTTGTTTCAGTCTCGCGATTTCGTGTTTGTGCCTCTTGTCTTGGTGAAGGTCATGCGGCACCATGCCTAACAGGTCAAATCAGATGTCTCTTTCTATGACCACAGACTCTAGCTCATTCTGGGGGACCCCCAGATATTCCCAAGCCAGTTAGGATCCCTGGGTCTTCTCTGGGTTCTCCCCCAAGTGGGACATGCCTGGAACAGTTGTCCTGAGCAAGTGGCTTCCTCATAAGATGCCCAAACCACCAAAGCGGACTCTTCGAGATCAGAAGAAGCAACAAGTCTGTTTTGAAGATGGTCTCAGTGCAATGCTATTCAAAATGTATGAAACATAATATGTAAAAAGAACTTATTAACCACTAAAGTAAGTTATATTACATGGAAGCCTGGGTTTTTAATGTTTTATAACTGTAATATTTATTAAAGTTTTCTTGAAATATGAGAGCAAAGGACCTGTCGTGGTCATGGATGAGAGAACATTCTTAACACCGAAGCTCTTACAAATTGATTTATATGTGAATTCTTAAGCAAGATATTGGTGAGCAAAGGAACAACACTTGAAAATCTGTGACACAGGAGAGACTCGAACAAGAAGCCATCTTGTTTTAAAGCGGCCGACTCAGTAGCTGAGTCGCCTTTTTTTTTTTTTTTTTTTTGCAAGAGCTGTTTTGTATATCTTCTGCGGCACCAGGTATGATGCATTTTTGCTGAGTAACACAATCTCTAACATGCCCATGGGCCTGCCACAGTGACTGACAACAGGAAGGGTTTATGAAGGGGAACCTGCTGACACCGGAAACGGATCTCCAACCGCCATACTTACCAAATACTGTGTATTATAATGAAAATGTACATTAACCAGGTTGATAGAATACACCTTGTGAGTACACAACCACGACAACCAGTAGAAAGTCAGCGTCGAGTTACACGTTGACCAAGGTTAACATATCATGGCAGCTACAAAGGGTTAAACGGCGTCGGATTCGTACGACGCTCCTGAACATGCGCGGCTTTTCCAAGGTGTACGGTAGCTGCGCGCGCATTTCGCAAACCGAAAGCTGGCCCGTAGGGGTGTTACGGTAAAGCGGTCGCCGTTAACCCCTGAACCTAGGTTCTTCTCGAATTCTGCTCTCTCACGTCTGTATGCCGGGTTCTTCTGTAAGTCTGCCGTTTCGGGATGTTTATCCGCGTTTTACCCTTCCGTGACCGGAGTGTGTACCTGGCGAAGGCGATCTTCCTCTAAACTTGGATTTTGCTCCTCAAAACGGTGATATTTATGGCGAAGAAGACGTAACTCATCCTGGGTTACTGTTATTATGAAGAATATATGCCATCAGGCATCATATACCGTAACCCTAACGTAGACCCACGTGAGGGTGACGTTGCGCACGCGCCTGATGATTTCATTCCGTGCTTCTCGTGTTTCATTCACATCAGAAGTCCGTCTTGCTCGTCTTTAGATCAGAGCGCATTTGAATGAGAGTTTCCTCGCTTGTTCCTCCAGAACATTTCCATAATACACAGTTAATGTTTGTTTGGAGCGTTTTAGTGTATCATTATTGCAGCATCCAAAAAGGAAGAACTTTGCACTTGTGCCAGAGGTTGCTAGAATCGACTAACTGGTTATGCTTTTGTGCATGTAATATTAATTTTTTAAAACAAAGTAATTGACATTTGGCAAAAAAAATGACTATGCAACTATGCACAACATAATTCATATAATAGTGTGTTTAGGATATTTTTGAATAACTTCTCTCATTTGGAACAGCTAAAAATGTTAAACGGAAACCAGAAGACTGGCCAAGACCTGAGAGGACTGTTGAATCTGGGGAAAAAGGATGACATGCCCATTCCTGTTTAACTTTTTTCAAACAAAAGATTACAGGAATGGAAGAAATCAGCATCCCAAGGACTGTCAGTATACACTGACACAAGGATAAACACAAGATTTTGAAAGTGTATGTAATCGTCAGTACTTGAAATGGTTTGGCTTTTCTCGAAATTCTGTCCTCACATCTCTCGATGGAAGGTTCTGGCAAGTCGACACTTGCGATGGTCCAGTCCCGTCACGCAGGGCCTTGTCCTCTGCTTCGTGACGTTTTGCATTCTGTTGCCATTGCTTTGCCACAGATTGCTTTACTCGTATTACTTTATTAAGCCTTGGTACCTGGACTCCATGAGTGATGAATTTCTGGAGGAGAGTTACAAGAGGGGCCAGGAAGCCTTGCAATTCTGGAAGGATCCGGGCTCCAGTGTGCCGGCCGGCTTTATAGACCATGACGATCCCAAGAGTCCGGAGCTACTGGTGACAGTGGTGACCGCCCTACGATCTCAAGGTGGCGAGTACCACTATTTGCTCCAAGTAATGCAAGAGCTGGTGTCACAGGTCGGAGACTGTGGAGGGGTGGGCTGTGTCAAGGTGCTGGTGTGCGACGTGGAAAGCGGTCCCCAGGGAAATCAAGACGCCAGACTGCTGGAAAGAAGGGTCCGAGTGGTTCGGAGGTCGCCAGAAGAATTGGAGCAAGTAAGAAGTTATCCGAACATATTTGAGAAAGAGAAAAGAGACTACGTTTATTGCCTGCAGAAAGGGTGGAAGCTAATCCGTCCAAAAAATGTTGTAGTCCTTGAGGACGACGCTTTACCCACAGTTGACTTCTTTCCTGTGATAAATGATTTACTGTCTCGCCAGTTCTCGGCACAGACGTTGTATGTTAAGCTGTATCACCCCGAGAGGCTGCAGAGATATTGGAACCCGGAGCCATACCGGATTTTGGAGTGGGTGGGCTTGGGCCTGGTCGGTGCCACTGCTCTCCTCTTGCTGTCCAGTTCCTGTTTCTCTCTGTCGTTCTCTTTCTCTGCGTCTCATTTGATGTTCCTCACCCTTTATGTCATGGCTGCCGTTGAGCTCATGGGGAGACACTACCTCCTGGAAGCACGCCGCTTGTCTCCCCAGCTGTACGCCGTCTCCCCAGCAACCGAGTGCTGTACTCCCGCTATGCTGTTTCCTGGCAACGCTTCCCTCAGGGTGGCCGAGTACCTTGACCAAGAGTTTTGCTTTAGGGGCAATGCGAAGGACACAGTCCTCTACCACATTGCGAGGTCAGTGGATGGAGAGCGGGCACACAGTGTGGAACCCAACCTCATCACCCACATCGGAGCTTTCTCCTCTGTCCGGGATAACCCAGGCCAGCCTCGTTTATTGTGAGGGGCTCTGTCTATGTTAGAAGGGGGTATGCAAAGCAATAGGGTTAAAAACGAAACCACATACCCGTGAAAGTTCCAGTGGGCTATGTGGATTTCATCAACGCTTTAGCCGCACTGAATAGGAGAATTTATTTAATGTCCACTAAAATGGGAGAGCGAAACATCGCAATGAAGTGACTGCTTTGGATCCAAACACTGTGTCTTAAATAGTCTGAGTTCTTGTAGAAAGCTGCATTTATACTAGTGCAATTTTAAGTGCCTTGCAATGCAGTCATATCAGATATGAATAGGATATTACTATGTAAAAAATAAATCTCTATGGCTTGCAGATCTGGGTAGCATTGCATATTAGATCAAAAGCCATGAAAGCTACATTCAGTGAGTCAGATACTGTATGAGAAATTAGGCTTTAAAGTGACATTAGAACACTATATTTGTCTATACTACAGTAAACGTTATTTCTTTTAGTTGTCACATAACTAAATAATCATTAAATATGTCAAATTTATTTCCAGTGTAAATATTCTTGTTGATAATTTGTCAAATCAAGTGCCACAATTCGTTGAGATGAAGTAAGTTTATATTTGGAAAACAAATACAAAACTTTTGTTGACCGTCTTGTTTTATGTAGTGATACTACTTTACTGGAAGAATCCGTCCATCTACTGCTTATCTTGGTCAAGGTTGCAGGGGGGCCTGGAGCCTATCCCGGGCAGCACCGGGCACAGGACTGGGGTACACCCTGGACGGGGTGCCAGTCCATCACAGGGCACGAGGCTGGGGTACACCCCGGATGGGGTGCCAGTCCATCACAGGGCACGAGGCTGGGGTACACCCCGGATGGGGTGCCAGTCCATCACAGGACACGAGGCTGGGGTACACCCCGGATGGGGTGCCAGTCCATCACAGGACACGAGGCTGGGGTACACCCCGGATGGGATGCCAGTCCATCACAGGGCACAGGGCTGGGGTACACCCTGGACGGGATGCCAGTCCATCACAGGACACGAGGCTGGGGTACACCCCAGATGGGGTGCCAGTCCATCACAGGGCACACACAGACATGCAGTAGACTGCTTAGCTACTCGGATTCACCTAACTGCAGTGGCTTTTGACTGTAGGAGGCACCTGCTGGAAACATGGGGAAAAGATGCAAGCTCCACATCCACAGAGCAGGACCAAGAGCTGGCCAACACATCTTCAGGGTGTTAAAGTGTGTGGCTACAGTGCTACCTCCGTCTGGCCATAAATGGTCATTATGTAAAAATATCAGCCTGCCCTGTTGAAGGTGATTCATTAATACGTGCTCATTTAATATATGTAGTCATACCTAACCTTTTTTCAACAAGTCATTTTTCTCTTAAAATGTAGATTGTTCTATGCAAAAATTCAAGTCTCTTTATATTCCCAACATAGACCCCTTGTTTACATGGATACCAAGACAATTATGATATAAACTGGTCTTTTCCTCTTTTCAGTAGCATGGCAAACATGGCACAATCCGTTAGAAAAGCCGCATTTTAATTTAAAACCGATAGAAGTGATTCCTGATAACTAAAACATGTAGCGATCACTACGTCACACCTTGTTCAATAGTATACTGAAGGGAGGTGTTATTATTGGGCATCGGTTCGGAATGTGTACGTAAATGTCACAACACCAGCAAAAATAGTTAACGAATTAAAATCACGTAACATTTCGGCTAAATGCGCTCGTTTAAATTTTTGCCCTCATTTTACGGAATGCATGTACTGTAGTTGCACGATTACTTGTATAATAATATTCTACATTTATCTTCCATAACGGTACACACGTGAGTGTCGGCGGTCTTTCGATTGCCACCTTTGGGCAGTTGTTTAATTTATGCAGTTGAATAAATTAAAATCTCACTTTTACGACAGTAATGTGGTTTATGCTTTTTCTTATTCATGCGTTATCCGTGCATCATCAGTACACATTTAGGCATGCCCTATATGCACATTTTTACAGAGGCTTCACATTCTGATAGAACCCCGAGTGTCCTGTCAGAAAGTGCTGCGGTCACGTGGCTCACTACAAAGGTCCGCTACAAAGTTTCCTTCTCTGGCTCGCGCTGTTTCCGCCAGATTTTTTTTTTTTCTGTCACATGACGGGCTTAAATAAATAAATAACTCGAGGGAGCGCTGGGGTGTGATGTGTTGGTGAGAAGCGCTCGGCTTGTGATTGATGCCACTTGTGGAAGAGGAGAACTCCTCTATGCCGAGGCTGCCACAGTCAGGGAATCCTGAGAAGCTCCGCAGCCTGCTGAAGCCTCATCACGGGATCTCAGTGACGTGATGGCTGCCCCCGATCCAGACCTTAACGGAGGGACTTGGCCGGCCAGCGTGGATGGCGAGAAGAGGAACGTAAGTGGTCACATCTTCATCTTCACATCTGTGTGAGTGCAGAATGCTTGAGTGCCCAGCCAGCAATGGATTTCTGAAATCACTGGATCAGAATATCTGTCATATTTTACACCAGTGTGTTGAAGGTCTGAGGTGGAGGGTAACTGAAGGTAGGCAGCACACTGGTGTCTGTGTAGTGATCATAGTGCATGTCCTTCTTCACCGTTACTCTACATTAATACTGTAGATCTGCCTGGATTCATTTAAGGCTGACTTAGGTTGTCTTAATAGGTTGTGTAATCTCTCTGACACAGGGACTGCACTTAATTTCGTTGTACTCGTTACAATGACAATAAAGATATTCTGATTCTTCTTCTCCACTGTGGTCAAGTTGTTTTTGCTGTCATCAGCTATCATTTAAATGCTCTTCACTCTGCATTGATGGAGACCTGCATCGTGTTTTCACCCTAAATCCCTATAAAATGTGTGAAGTTGGTGACTTTTGATCTCAAGTTCCATCATCTTCAATCTGTATTACCAACCACTATGATTTGCCCTCAGAAGTAACACCCCCACCCAAAAAAAAGAGACAGAAATACTATAATTGTGCATTAATAAAAATATATGTAGTCTGCTATTAATGAAATACTTTTTTACATCCCTCTATGTCTTTTGTGACATACAGATCCACCTACAAAAAAATGCTGATATGACAAACTGGGGTGGGCTTGATCTTCTTTGGGAGGAGTGGTTTGATGTCCTCCATTTCACTGTTAGACACGTTAGCATCAGCAGTTTTGTAGTCAGTGACTTCCTGAGAATTCCTTCAGCCAGTGAAGTGTCACTGCGTCTGGCCTTTGTCCGATTGCTCCTACCAAGGATTACCGCTAATTTCCTTAAGTCACGGACCAGTCAATCTGTAATAGCTTCACACTCTTAGCAGGCATTATTTCTGAATTATTACCACAATCGTGTTACTAAACTCAAGTAGGACTTTGGGTCAATTCTCAAATGGATCAGGTCAAATCCCGGGGAGATGTGGGTCCAAGCTCAACGCTGCAGCCGCCGAGCAGTGGGGCAAAAGTGCCAGGTGCCGGGCCTCCGTGCCTTTGAAAGAGATTTCCTTATTTCTTGTGGTTTCTTCAGCAGTTGAGATGTGGTTTCACTGCCTTCTCATACCCAGCAAAAACGGTGGTGTGGGTTTAATTTTGGCACTTATCTGACACCCCCCCCCCCCCCCTTCCCCATATTGTGACAGCCAATCGAGAAGATCTGCTAATTCACCAGTTCCTTGTTTATATTTAAGGAGACAAACCACAGTGAGTAATGCACGTCTTCCTCTCAGTGCCGGTGCGTCTGTGGCTCCTGTGGTTACTCTGTAGACTTCCACTTTAGCCCTTTCTCTCTTTCCTGTTCTAGTTCGAGCTGGCCGCGGTCTATGTCTCTGATGCCCAGTACAACAGGAACATTATCTTTGATCCGTCACCCCAGGGAATCAGGTAATGAAGCAGCATTTATGAATGCACTGAAGACCCATAATCAGTTCCCTTTTAACTGCATTCGGCTTTGAAATTCAGTTGGGGGTGGCTGTTTCTCTTCCATCCGGCTGCGTACTTCTATTCTGAGGCAGGCACCCTGTCTAGGGTGGTGGTGAGGGTTGTCTCTGGGGTCAGGAATTCCAGATAGCAGTCAATGTGGATGCTTCAGCAGATGAGCATGCTCTGTGTGTACCTTGTGTGTCTGGTCTTTGTGTGTCAGCCTCCTGTCCTTCTTCCTGTTTAGGTTGTACAGGCTCTACACCCACCGAGGTATGCGGCTAATAATACACTTCTTCATCATTGTGGACCTGGCCCTGGCTATCTTTGAAGATCCAGCTCTGGTGCCCATCCCATTATGGGTAGGTAAATTCGCATCCATGGGCTGCGAAAACCATGACAGACTTTACCTTAACTCTGTGGTGTTCGTTTTATTTGTAACTAATATCAAGTCAACGGCTCCAATTATGCGACGAATAGAAATCTAAAAATAATCTGCAAGCTGCTGTGGATTTTCAGTGGGGGATAAATGGCACTTCCAGTAATGAGCCTATTTTTGGTTGCTAGGCCACGATTGTGATCGAGTTCACCTGCCTGGTAGCCTTTACTGTGAGGCTCATCCATTACGCTAAAGTCATTCCAAGACGCAACTTCTGGAAAGACCCCAAGAACATCTGTGTGATTGTTGTCATTTCTGTAAGTCTCGTTCTCCTTTCCGCTCCGGAAATACCATCCGTGTGGTCTTTTAATGTTTTTTTAAATGTTTATTGGAGTTCTTGGTTGACTGGATTCTTCTCCAGCGCTGTGTTGATTACCTCATGGTTCTGAATGTGCTGCATTACGCACTGACCTATGGACTGTGTTCATCTGACAGCTTAACGGCATATTACACAGCTCTTGATTCTGGTAGTGACCTTTTGGTTTTTAAGGATGTATAAGACAGTCACAGTGCAGGTTCCTTCTTTTCCCACAAGGAGATGTTTACATCTGTTGTTGGACTGTATAATTTTTTTTATGTGCTTGAACTTTTGGGTGCATGGTTTTTGGAATTTTTTGGATCTTAGAATGTTGTTGGGAAATGAAATTCTGACTGAGGCTTTTAAAACATTTCATGCATTTTTTTTTTTTTCTTCAATGTTGGGTCTGCTTTCAGGGCGAATTCCTACTGTATTGGATCTCCATGTTAAATAAATCACATATAATCTAATCATGTATGTCACTGTGCTGACTGGCCTGTCTTTATGCTATAAAGTAGTTTGCTTTCTCTTTTGCTCCAGCTAACCTTATTGGACATGATAATCTATAGCCTCCTGATGGAGAAGCACATTTACTGTGTCCGCTGGTCCCGAGTACTGCGGCCCCTGCTCCTGGTCAACATTACAGAAAGCCGGCAGGTAATTCAGTCTGGTGCAGCCTGTTGGCACGTTTCAGCTTAGGGACCTACTAGCCCCCCGCGAAGCCTTATTTCTCCGCCTCTGTCTCCTGCGGCTCCCCCCGCCAAGCCTTATTTCTCCGCCTCTGTCTCCTGTAGCTCCGCAGGGCCTTCAGGAGCATCAGGAACGCCCTCCCACAGGTCTTCTACGTCTTCTTTCTGTTTATGTTCAGTGTGCTCATGTTTTCCCTCATGGCCTTGAAGCTCTTTGGGAAGAGGCAAGTACTGTCTTAAATCTGCCCATTGCCCTTTCGACATCTGTTAATTTTTACCAATTTCCCTGGCTTGTTTCAGGTCCAGCTGGGTTTCGTGAGGGTTGCGTTATGGGTTACTGATTTTAAAGCTTCAGTTTATGACCTCAAGTTTTACTTCTCCCCTCCCTGAGTTACACTTTTTTGCAAATGACTGGTTTTTATAGTTGTGTCTGGGATGTATCTGTGTATTTATGAGGCGTAAGGTCCACTTGGATCATTATGAAGAGATGTAGTCATTTGTATGCATGTTACTGATTTTAATATCAGCCATCTTTCTGCATGACTATGAGCACATCTGTAATGTCACCTTTCACACGTCGTTTACTGCTGTCATTTTCCCCCTTCATTAAGAGGCCTTCGAACCACCAACGCAGGTGAATATTTCACAGACTACCTGGAGATTGTCTTTGACCTCTATGTGCTGGTGACCACTGCTAACAGTCCTGATGTCATGTAGGTGTTTCCTTCCCCTAGAGTAACAGTATGATGTTTTCTTGATAAGATCAGCCTGAACATTCTAGTGTAAATGTGGAGCTGCACTGTGGCTCCTTGAGTAATGCTGTTGCCTCACAGCTTTGACATTTCGCTCGCTCACCTTGTGCAGTGCAGGTTTCCTCCTGCAGCCCAACGACACGCAGTTAGGTGAACTTTTTTCACTAAAAGTGTGTGTGTGTGTGTGTGTGTGTGTGTGTGTGTGTCCTGTGAGGAACTGGCATCCTACTCGGGCTGTACCCATGCCATGTTTCCTGCTCTGCCTGGGATAGGCTTCCTCGTGATACTGGGATGGATGGATGGATGGATGGAAATTGCTAATCCTGAGAGGAGGGGCCAGGACCTTAGGCAAGATAAGCTGCAGTGCTGGGGTCTGTCTCATGAGGGTTAATGCTGCATGCTAACTCTTTAAGGTTCTTTCATTGTCTTTTACAGGATGCCAGCCTACAACTCGAGTTTCCTCTTTGCCGTCTTCTTCATCGTCTACATTCTGGTGAACACGTACATCTTCATGTCGGTTTTCCTGGCCGTTGTCTACAACAACTACAAGAAGCACCTGAAGGTAAACCCGTGAAAATCGGGAGGTCCAGACTTCAGCCAGAACCTTGGCGCTCATGAGCACGTGTTAGGAACCACCTCCGAAATGTCGTCTCACTGGGCAACCGTGCAATTTAACCCTACTGTCATGTGTTTTGTTTGTTGGCTGTAGAGGGAAAATTATATTTCTCTCAAGTTCTGTTCTTTGGTCTAAGTCACTGCATGGGCCATCTACAGTATACTGAGTTTCATTTCCACCTGTTTGTTGATTCTTTGAGTAATCTGAAATTTTTTTTTTTTTTTTTAATACAAACTAAAGGGTTGGAATAAAATTTAACCTTCTGACCATTTCACTGACGGATTAAAGATTCAGAATTTTTTTTAATAGGTTTTGGAATGCTGCCTCATCCAACCATTAATAACGACGTTGGAAACCCGGCTGGTTTCAGCAGACATCTGTAGGAAAATTCACATCATTAAAGAAGTCAAATGATAAATATTCTAGGTGGGGCTGACGGTGCTGTGGTAACCATCCCAATACAATTTAACAAGACTGTGGGATGCCAATACTTTGTAAAAGAGATTTAATTGGCATAACAAACACTAGATTAATACATAATGAAAGGTGTCATTCGTTACAGTCCCGATGTGCTCAGATATAATTTACAGTATGAATCAAGATTACGGAAAAAGTCTGGTTCAGAAATTTAGAGAAATATTAGCAGACACCTAATTAAGACAAAGTTATGATTTTCTAGAGTGACGTATATTGCTGAATAATGTCGACTATATACAAAAGGATTCTGAATAAGATCTTATTGAACTTGGGGGCGTCTGAAATTCAAGGTACGGATGGCGTGTGCTCATCAATCATCAGCGTGAATGTTAGTTCGCTTGACATCTGTACTCCACCACTACGGGAATCTGCTTGGGGCTGTAAATTTAAACTCCCTTTAGACATCGGATTTGAGGGCGCTGATTGGCTAATTTTATGTTGCCATGTGCATTCCTTGTATCAGTAATTGTCTACGTTGCTGCATGGAATGGGCGCTTTCTCTAGTGGCCAAGAAGAGAGACTTGAATAAGACTGAGTAAGAGCGGGACGAACATAATGATTTTTAATATGTATCACACGTCATTATGCATTTTCAACACATACACACTTCAAGATAAGTATATATTTTTAAATAAAAAAAGAAAAATCAAAAATCCCTTTTAAAGCAGGGAGAGTGGCACCCTAGCGCCCTCTTGACTAGTCGCCACTGGGGCTCAGTGAATTGCACAGATTTCCTCGTCATTCCCATGCATTCACACGCATGAGGAGAACTGTCATGCTCTCATCAGTAGGCCGCCACACCTCATACCGCGTGTTCGTCCGGCTTCCGCAGGAGGAGGTGCGGCAGCTGGTGAGGGCAAAGAGGTGCAAGATGGTGCAGGCCTTCCGGCTGCTGCAGGAGGCGCGGGCGGACGAGCCGGTGGTCACGCAGGAGAGCTGGAACCAGCTCGTGCACATGGTACAGCCCGGCATTAGCGACGGCCATCGGCAGCTCCTGTGGAGCGTCTCCGACGAGTGCAAGAGAGGCTGTTTAGGTCAGTCCGGCCTACCTGCTGGCCTGTTTGTACTGCACGGTGCGGGATGCCTTCACGACTTGACCTGCTTTCGTTCAGAAACCCCTAAAAACTGGGGAAAACACTTCATTGCCTGTTTCTGGTAATAGCTATCGTGTCGGTCAGCTGGCCGTTTTATTCGAGCTGGCTTACCATACCAGGTAGGTGCTGTCGTGGTTTCATGTGTTATCAAAGGCTGCTTGTTGCATTTGTGCATGTCTGCTGCTCAGCTGAAGCAGTCTTGACCATTATGCCTCAGTGGAGCGGTTTTCAGTCTGCGTGGACGCAGTGCACTACAGCCCCTGTGCCGTTTCAACACACGCTCCCTATACCCCCGCAAAGGCTCATCCATAGTCACCAGTTCTGCCCTTTCTTTAAAATCGCTTTTCCAGATTTTTTTTGCTGCATAGTTTATTTGGAAGTGGTAAGCACTAATAAATGGCTGACTTTATTAGGAGGGGGTTTGTATTACTTTATGGTTGTTCCTTTGTACACGTGTAGGGAAGTCGGCCTTCGTCCAGCTGTCTGACCTTCTCAACATCCAGGTCATAACTCTGAAGTCCCGTATTCACCCTCTACAAATGTTTATGCCTGGGATTTATAACTCTGCGGCCAGCAGGTTTATCCGTTATGTAGTTCAGCACAGGTAAGTCACTACCTCACCTTGTAGCTCTTGAAGGTTCCGTTTTTGTGTTCTTAAAAGGGCGTAAATACTGTTAACTTAAGCCCAAGGCAGAGGATTTATTTATCTTTTCTGCCGTGCAGGTTGTTTGTCTATGTGTACGACTTGATCATTCTGGTCAATGCCGTGTTTATCGGGCTTGACGAAGAAAAGCCCCTGATCTCGTACTCTGAGTGGGTCTTCCTGGGCCTCTACTTACTGGAGATCCTACTGAAGCTCTACACCTTTGAGCCACGGACGTTTTATGCCAAGCATCAGTTCTGGAACTGGTGAGAAGCCCTACCTTCTGCTCGCCCCATGTCATTGGGCCAGGGTGAGATGTAATATCTACTGATACGGGATTACAGCAGACCGAGGAATGCAGGACTCCGGGGTGTTTCCCAAGAATCACAGGCCATATAATATCCCATTCGCAGGACATAAAAATCAGACTAGGAAGTTTAGAGGAGATCAGTTCACGGCTAAGCGTGTGCTGCGGTGAAGCCCACATGAACCCAGGCAGAGCATGCAAACCCAACGCAGCCTCCCGGCCCGAGCTACTTTCACCGGGTGAACCCATTACGATTCCATCTTAAGGTCTTCAGCATGGCCCTTCTTGGACTGCAGGTCTCTCCTGGAAATCATACTGTTTCTTTCACAAGATCCCCACTTGGGTAGCACTTGCCACCATCAAGCTATGGTCAAAATGTTGGTGTTCAGCTGGGTCCTTCATAAGCACCAAATGCATTTTCTCGTTCTTTCGTCCGTTCTGATCCATAAGAACCGTATGCTCGTCGATATAACAACCAGCTCACATTGTTGTGGTCTGGCTGACCTCCTAGTCAGCTTTAGCACCCTGGCTGGTGAGAAATTCCTGCTGGTAACACTGTACATGTCGTCTTCATTGTGTTTTGTGCATATTACAAAGCTGACAGTCTGGATTCACAGTAAATAAATTCTCCCTATCACTACTCACACTTTCTGAAGTTCCATCTGCTGTGAAACGTTAAATTGACTGCAAGATGTGCCACGTCTGTTAAATCAAGGTGTGATAAATCGTAATCAGGAGTGCATGTGGAGTCATTTTTCCGGCTCCTCAGAGACTCTCTCTATTTCTTGATAGGGTTGTGTCTGAATGTCCTTCTTATCTGCCGTCTTCCGTTTGCTGGTCTCATATATGGTCACCAGGTGACCAGGTAAGGGTAGGGATGCCAGTCCATCTCATTTTGAAGAATTGGCACCTCTTTGAGAAACCCACACGTCATAGGGACAACGGTGAGATTCGAACCCCCAACTCTGGAGATGTGACCGCTGCTGAATGTTCAGTATCATTTTTGATATTGACTCTGTACTGTATTAGCATCTGCAGCCCGGATTAGGATAGGATGGGGGGGGTGTAACAGAAATGTAGCTGATATGCCCAGGATCTGGTGCCATACCTATTTCTTTGTAGAAAACGTTAGACTGGAGAAGCTGGTTTTGCATTTGGGAGTGGTGCAGGATTAAATACCCGTTCTACATCTGGCTAAGATGTAGTTCAACACAACTCATCCTGTTTACGCTGCACTGTGCTGACATACGGTCAGCAGAGCTGAAACCTACAAAACCAGCCTGTGCTCCTGCGTTCCTACCTGTACTCGCAAAGACATTAGGCCAAGAACATGGATGTCATTTTTAAGAAAATGAAGTGATCCTCGTGGATGCTTTTTGGTTAGCCTAAAACTTTTACTTTTCAGGGGCAATCATATTTCTGGTAAAGGCTTGACACTTAATTGATCATATCAAATATCTATCTAGTAGTCAGTATAGCATAAAATTTCACTGATCTTTACATTCCCTCCACAGGTTTGATACCATCATCGTCGTTTGTGCTTTAATTGCCACCATACTGAATTCTGCCCTGAAATCCAGTGAGTAGATCTTGTCATCCTGTTGTACTGAGAACTCAGCTGACTGGTCTTATTGACAAATGGTGACCGTTTATTCAGTCATTTAATTCAGGGAATTGCTGAATGTTTTCAACTAATTGTAAGTAAAATTAAACAAAACCTCCTTGATTTACGTCAGTCCACCATCGGCTGTTCAGTAAGTGTATTTTGTAATACTAGCAGCGACTTTCCCATGTTTTTTCATGTCAACTGACATGGACTGGTTTTGGGGAGTTTTTTCCCTCCTTTTTTCGTACCGCTGGTTGACATGGTGTGCCGGTGTGCCATTTGTCTTAGTCTGATGCATTTCCTGGGCTCTTCTGTGTCCCAACAATGGCCACTGTGCTCCCTCCACCCCCCCCCCTTGAATTTTTGGTTTGACTTGAATGATGCTGCAGTCTCCTTCACATCTGCAGCATCTGGATTTGGCAGGGCTTTGCTATACATGCTGTCACACAGGGTCCTCCTAGCAGTATGTTGATTTATTGGTGCTGGACTGTAACCGTGTTCGGTTGTACAGTTAGTATTTCTTAACGTGGCCTGTTACGGCACCCGAGTTATTCCTGGAACATAAGGAAGGTGTTCATGGTAGTCACTTCCTGCAGGAAAGCAGACTTTGCATCATGGGATTGGGCCATGTGTCATGCGTCTGAAAACTTTCCCTGCTGTTTGTGTTTCCAGAAAGCATCTTCTGGTGTTCCAGCTTGGATCTAGAGATGGCTTACTCCTTACTCCTTTCTGCTGTCGAAAAGCAGTCTCAGATGTGCACACTTCTCCGTTAGTGACAAGATGTCATCGCTCTATCTTGTTTCAGGTAGCGATTACAACAGCCGTGAAATTCTGGACATTGTTTTTATCCTGCGTGTCTTGAGACTTCTCCGTGTGGTGGACAGCATTAAAAGGTAAAGTGCTGGTTCCTGACGACTAAAATATGTTTAAAGTACATAGCTAGAGATTCAAAATTTGAGTTAATAAAAGGAGTATCTTTATTCTGGTATCTAACTGACCTTTTAAAACAAAAGTATTATGCATGAACTTTTTTTTTTTTTTATGGTGAAACATGGGGCTCATTGGTTAGCACTGTTGCCTCACACCTCTGGGATTGTGGGTTCAAATTGGCTCTTGGACAGCTCATTGTTGGCTGTTCCGTGTGACGGGTTTGACTCTGTGTGCGAGGCAGTTTGCATGGTCTTTCGTCCAGGTACTCCAGTTTCCTCCTGCAGTATAAAGACACGCAGTTCTGGCTGATGGTGTGTGCTGACCGTGCCTTGCGATTGGTTGACACGTCATCCCGAGTGTACCCCTGCCTTGTGCCCTAAGCTGCCTGGGATCGGCTCCAGGCAACCCTGCATAGGATAAAGTGGTCTGAAAGCTTGATTGATGGTGAAATTTGATCCATCTGTCGTCCATTTTATTCTGAAACGATAAAATGGTTTAAGGCAAAAGGCACTAATGAAGGAAGTAATTAATTGCGAGTCCAGGCTTCCTCATAAATGTTTGACATTTAAGTCTTAAGTACGTTTTCATCTCTCTTGGGTTCAGGTTCAGGGCCATCATTAATACTCTTATCAAAATCGGCCCAACGATTCTCACTTTTGGACAGCTAATTGTTGTAAGTATCACGTTTGGTAGATCAGCAGTACGTACATTCCATTCCAGCTCACTTGTGCCGTTTCAGCTGCTAGCCATTTTAGACATCATTCAAATTTCAGTCTATCTCCCTGGTTCTAGGTGGTATACTACATATTTGCCATGGTAGGAATGGAGCTCTTCAAGGGTAAAATCCAATTTTTTGAGAGCAGCGCCTCAAAGCCCGAGAACGAGTTCTGCGGAAACCCACTTCTGAAGGGATCTGCGTTTGCGAAGAACGGCTACTGTCGAAACAACTTTAACGACGTCCTGTCTTCCTTTGTCCTCCTCTTTGAGCTCACGGTGGTCAACCAGTGGCATGATATCCTTTTCCCGAGCTGGCAGAGTACTGTTTGTGTGTTGGGATCAGTAGGGTTTTTAAGTAGTTATAATTCCTCTGATAGGGAGTGTGTTCTTATTCAGTCCGTATAGTAAGAAGGTTTCCACTTTGCTCACTGAACTTTTGGTCTATTGCGATGTAACATTGGAATGGACAGTAGGTTTTTAGCACTGTAATGCTAAATGTAATGCTAATAACGTAATCCTGAGAATGACGGCCAAGATGTTTTCTTTAACACGAGGGCACTTCTGAGCAGTGGTTTTACCACTGTGACCAACAGTTCTGCCAGGATCTTCTTTGTTATCTTCCACATCATTGTGGTCATCATCATCATAAAGTAAGGCAGGGGAACGCCGGCTCATAACTAGCAGTGTGCTAAACCAGCTCAGAATAGCGGCTTATTGCCTCCGTTTCAGACCATACAAGTATTCTTCAATACCCTGGTTTATATATGGATTCTAAAAACAACAGGATCCAGTTAATGGCATTTCTGTGCCTAAAAACACTGTTAATGAGTGAGGTTAGAGGAAAATGGCCAGACTCATTGTCAACAGGACCAGTTCAAATGACTCCAAGAGAATAGTCATGACTTTTCCATTTTTCAGTCATCTGTTATTAATTTTGCCTGTTTTTTCTGGTGCACGTGTTGTCTAGCTATAGTAAGCAAATTTTTACCTGCAAAAGTATCGCCTGTGCCGTTCACATGTGGCATGATTGAGTACCTTTGCATGCCACAGTAGTACTCGCATTTGCTTATTTAAAATCATGTCTGTTAGTGTACATGAACAGACATTAATGCACATTGGCTCTCTTCTCAGCATTTTTGTTGCTTTTGTGCTGGAGGCTTTCTTCGTGGAGTATAGCATCGACAAGAGTGACTTACAGACGTCCTTGGAAAAGAAGATCGAGGAACTACAGCTGGGTCTAGATCAGTAGGTGTACGCCTGAGGTGACTTCATTTAATGCCCAGAAGGAGCACAATTCCTTGGTGTCTCATTGTGTTCTCGTCTGTGGAATTCAGGGACAAGCTGGATGACAACTTAATAGAGAATCTGGAAACTTATGACAATGACCTAGGTCCCAGTGAAAGCCCAAAGGGGGAGCCATCCATCATGTTCAAGATCGCCTCGAAAAGTGAGTGTGGCGAGCTCCTTCGTGGGCACGGCAACCCTTGTGCCAAATTCCAGCAGATGTACTGATCACAAATACGAAATTCTCTGCATTGACTGTTAAGCTACAGGTCTGGTTATGATGGAAGGAAAACATTTAGTTGACCGTGTCTTCGGTGATGTACAGATGACAGATGAGCATCACTCCTCTAACCTACCTGTTCTTGCTGTGCTATCCCCACAGGGTACAAAACCGTCGACGCCTTGTTGCAGAGGATGTTTGAAGCTGACCTCAGTCCCGAGGATGATGCAGATGATGATCAAGATAATCCATCACTTCCGGAGTTGAGTTTTCCAAATCCAGCCTTTGACACCATTTGATTGTGTGGGGTTTTTTTTTTTTTTTTTTTTTTCCTCATTGAATGTAAATATGCTTTAACTTTTTTTTTTTTTTTTTTTTTTTTATTCATATGTATTCACGTTCGTCTCCTGTTTTTTTTACGTACTGAGGATTGTGGAAATGCATGGTATCATGCAATAGTTCACGTTCCATTTAATGTGAATAAAACATTCTTTGCTGCATATTTGCCATGCTATACTGTTAATAGTCTGCTTTTGGTTAAAAAAAAAAAAAAAATACAGAAGATTGCCAAAGGTTTGCGGACACCTGCGTGTGCGATACTTCATTCCACAACCAAGGGTATAAATATGAAGTTGCTCCTTGCATAACTCTGTCTTCTATTAGATGCTGGAACATTGCTGGTGGGATTTGCAGCCATTTAGCTATAACAGCATCAGTGAGGTTGGATAATGATTTTGGACAACCAGGTCCATATCTTTTGGAGGGTTTACCAGTTCACAAGTGAACTCCTGTAGCTTCCAGATGTTTTCACTGCAGTTGACCAGGGGCTATTTTAGAAAGTGAGTTTTACATATCCTATAGTTAAGCCTGAATTCTGACTGGAGAAAACTGAAAGCCAGACTTCAGGATTTGTCGATTCCCCGAATCTGCCTGAATTTCTCCAGTCGGAATTCAGGTTTGGCCATAGGATTTGTTACCCCCGCTTTTTGGAATGAGCTCCAGGGTAAAAATTTGACAAACTGACTTCTTCAAAAGCTAGCATCCGATAACTGTCACGTTGGGAGTCATCGTCAATAAGACCTATTCTGCTGCTAGTGTTTTGTTGATTAAGATGGCATGGTTAATTACATGTTTGTGCCAGCAATGAATGTGGCTTAATTAGCCAGTTCCACAAATTTAGGAGGGGTGTCAACATACTTTTGGCCATATACTGTATTTTGAAACTGTGCCTTTCTTCAGCAATGCTGAGGCTGTGATTTTGTTCAGCTTTAGACATGAAAGCTTTAAATATTTGATACTTATATAATATTTTAATGTTAAACACCTCACTGAAAATTCCAGTTCTGGATAAATGATCAGACATGACAGCGAGTCGTTTATGACGAGCTAATCAGACCACAGGATTCGGTTTCGTTCAGTGACGTCGTCATCTGAAGCATGATATTAAAATGCAATCATTTGTGCAATAAGTATGTTATTCTTTGCTGTGCCTTGTTGAGCAGAATTGTTTACATAAAATTAACATCCTGACTGGAAAATATGTATGCAACTACAATTTTTACAATATACTTTTTTTTTTTTTTAAAGTGAAATAAACCTGATCACTGCTTTCAAACAATGCTTTGGAAAGACTAAATAAATGAGAATGGCATTACACTGAGGGATATCGACACCAGTCGATATGAATGACCTGAATAGGAGACTGATTGATAGTGGGATAGTAAACATATGATATCACTGCCTATGTCAGCAGTATAAACCAATCAGGAAATGATAAACAGTAAAGCTATATATAAATAAAATGAGGAATGCTTTCAAGAATTTCCTTTGGGATTAATATCATTGTATCTTAATATCAACGATCATTTTTAAGTCATCCTTATGTAAGTGACAATGCTTTCTAGTATTGATTGTGCTCATACCTCCTTTAGCCTCATGCGTGTAGACGTAGCTAAGCAAACCCATCTGAGTGAAGAGAACCAGTTAAATGGGAAGCTGGATAGGGAGAGACTCAGCCTTCAATATTCTTGCCTGGAGTAACGTGTGAGAGAGAAGATGGCGGTGTGTAGAATCCACTTTGATGAAAGCAGGTAGACCTGTCAGGCCATATCTCTGACTGATTCATCAGCAGCAGGCTGTTTACTGTTTAGCCCTACCTCCAATGGAGTCTTGTTAGCACTAAATACTTAAAACCAGAACAAAGTTTCACGTTTCAGAACCAACTAGATGCCCTTAGTTTCCTGAGAAAGTAAATGTTTTTAATGGTTCAGGCCTTAAATTGGGCTTAAATTTCTCAGAACAAATGTAAACAAGATGTGAAGGCTCTTCCCAACTGAATTAGTAGAGGCCGAACAAAATGAATACGTGACATTTATGCCATGCCACTGTAATCCGCTCAACGAACAAGTGAATAATCAATCAGAGCTGTGAAACATTGTACTGAATAATCCCTTCCATCTTCCAACCACTTATCCTGAACCAATGGACTGGAGGGCCTGGAGCCCATCTCCGTCAGTATAGGAACACGCAGGGGTACCACATAAAGGATACCATTCAGTCAGAGGGTAGAAACAAACACTAAGAACAATTTAGAGAGACCACACCGCCTAAGGAGATGGGAGCACCCAGAGCAAACCTGCACGACACAAGGAAGAACATCGAAATCCCCCGCACTAAATGGCAGGTTTCAAACCCTCAACACTGCCGCCCACTGTAGTGCAATGCACCAAATCACATCCCAAATAATTACTTGTACATTTAATTCATGGTGCCGTTTTTCTTACAAGTCAAGAGATTTAATTATTTTTCATGATGCAATGTTTCATTGAAATAGTCACTCAAACGTCATTTTTGAAGTCTCACATATTAACATACGTATGGGCGCAGCTATTTATGTATTTACGGTAGAACATGACGCGGCGTTCAAGCAGCTGGAGTTTCGCGGTGCATTGTGGGAATATCCATGTGACGCTGTAATAATGGATAGGAAGGAAGAAAGTGAAAGGATGCAAGTACCAAAAGAGAGAAGAGGAACGGCATAAGACGGCGTGCTGCGTTGAACTTCCCGAACATTCTAATTTAACACGAAGATCATTTCGAGAAGCAGTCGAAAGATTCCACTCAGGAATCGCGAAGACTTCATGACAAACACATTTAGTTGCTTTATGAACACTGCGGAAACAAAACGCCGAAATCCATAGCAACGTTTTAAGCTCGCCTTCTTGCGGTGTGTTCTGGGAAATGTAGTCTAGGAATCGTATACGTCAGCGAATGACGTCACAAGTAGGAGGTGTTCGTTCTGGCCCAGCGATTATCATTACTGTTGTTTTATAATTATTATTACTTTATTATCATGTGGATGGGCTATTAGTCGTTGAAACTGCTTGACTGTCCTACGCTATTATTAGAGGCGAGTGGCGGCGCGTGCCTCGAGGCACGTGCGTGCTTGCGTGCGTGAACGTGGAGCGCGTGCTTGAATGTATATGAATATTAAAAAAAAAAAAAATGCATATGAATATGAATGCGGTGGGGCTGGTGCATGGGGGAGGGCTGGGGGATGTTGTTCGGGAGGCGGGGGCGGAGCATAGGGGGGGGCGGGAGGATGTGCGTGGGCCGGGCGGGGGGGCGGCGGGGGGGGGGGGGGGTTTTGTTGGGGGGGGGGGGGGGGGGGGAGGGGGGGGGGGGGGGGGGGGGGGAACACACACCAAAAATGTGAGAAGTGCACCCCCTGGAGGATACGCCATAAGAA
>JAACJT020000035.1:13510022-13523905 GCA_009936485.2 Gymnarchus niloticus
ACTGGTACCTGTCTGTCACAAATCACTCCTGACACTCTTCTCCACCCACTCCACCCTGCCTGCACTCTCTTCCTCACTTATTTTCCGCGCTCCCCGTTACTCTGGCCTGTTGACCCCAAGTATTTAAACTCATCCGCCTTCACCAACTCTACTCCATGCATCCTCACCATCCCGCTGTCCTCCCTCTCATTCATGCACGTGTATTCTGATGATGACTGATGATGACTGATGATGACTTAATACACTAGTTACAGCTGTGTAGAGAAGCTAGTCCCCTAACTCCACCCTTCAAGAAAAACATCTACACCATCCTTGTATGTTACAGCAATGAAGGACACTTAACATGGACAACTTCTGGAAATTCTGAAGAGACAAGAATCAACGCAAATCTGTGACACTTCACCCAAGCTGCTACACAACTGACTTAACTCATGGAGTGCGTGGAATTTTCTTGTTGCTCAACAAAAAAGAATGAGACGTCTAGGAGTTGACTTTACACAGTGTTCTAACACACAAACAAAAGTGTAACACTAAATTACAGTAAAGGTCTATGCAATGAAGGACATACACAAGTAACAACAGCTGTATAACTCCAGTTATCATGCACTCGGTCACTGGTCCCTCACTGGAATCCCAGTCTGGTTGCATTTATACCTTAGGGAGCTCCTTAGCTTGTCTTGTATTTGCCTCACTGTGTGTTGCTTTGGACAGAAGCATTTTCTAAATAAATAAAATGCAATGCAGGCAAGAACCTCCCAGGACTGCACTGGAGCAGAAGGTGAACATCTTCCCTTCTTAATATCTGGGTTTTCATCAATGAACTCATCACTGTGATTGCTTGGCTTGTCCTTTGCCAGCAGAGCATGGCATGATGAATCCATCATTTGGTGTGGTTCACTTTAACATCCTCACAAAGCCCTTCCCTTTTTTCCAGCCGTTCACAGTCCCCCGTCCCTACAGTCGCCATCTGAGGTGAGAAAAACAACAGATTCCCACATAAAATTGTCATCAGTGATTGTTTTGTTTTTTTTTTTTCTTCCTTCATTTCAAATGTGACCCATCCAAGCTTCTGGTGTCACACAGCATGACTTCGAGGATGAGATGCAACAGGAACACATTGATAAGCTGCAGGTGGAATTTTCCCGTGGAAATGAAACAATTCCCAGTGTCACAACTTGGTTTTAAAAATTCCACGGCTATCATTGTATACACAAAACACACTGTGATGCCCAGGACCAGGCAGACATATCCTACTGGTCTCGCCCCAATTCCCCTGAGCCCTAACACTTGACTCCCCTTATCTCAGTTCCATGAATTCCCAGTACCCTGAGGTATTGAGTGTCCTCTGCCACTAGCAATCATATTTTCCTACGAGTCGAGTTTCTCTGATGTATGACCCTGTGTTCTCCCCTTTGACAAATGTTTTCTAGTGTTTCTGTGATTTGGTTCTGGTTGCCTGGTTGTGGACTGGATTTCTGGCTTTTTGACCTGAGGGTTCGTTTTTGGAGTATGTGATTCGGATTGTGTTTTGCGCTGGTTACCTGGCAAATATGGTATTTTTACTGAATATATATTAAGATATTGTACATCCCTGCCTCCTTCAATATTAATAGTCTACAGACCATTTGAACAGTCCAAGTTGTTGTTGTTGTTGTCATTGTGGAAATTATCATTAATAATTAAAAAATAGTCTATTGACCATTTAGATAATCATGCAGATATTGGCTTGCATGATTCAATATTCAATCGAGAATTAAAAAACATTTCAAAAAGTAATTAAGTATAGATCTGGTAACCAAATAATTGTCCATTGCAGTTTATAGAGCTTCTTGTGGGCATTAATTACTATAATTGTTGACATTTTAGTCATTTTTTATTGGAAGATTTGGAGGTCCTCTGTTCCTTTCTTCACTGCAATATTTTGGGACATGCAGCATCATCTGCCCTGCCAGGACCTATCCTGCCTTCTGGGATGTCCTCTGCCTCTTTCCCTTTCCTTGCTGTCATGGGATTTAAACTGCAGTGACCGCACTCATAGCTGGGAATTCTGAGCCCAACCCAACAGAATATTGGTCTCGTCCCCCAACGATACATACAGCTGTGTAAAATATATTGTAGGACTCCCACCCAACTGTGGGCCCGTAGAATCATGACCAGCATTGGCGCTGCGAGCCCCGGTCATGACCCTATATTATAGGTAAGGGGTTATTGAAAATCGACAGCAGGATGGATGGAGTTCATAAGCTTTCTGCTTGTTCCTTCAAGAACCTTGTACTGTGTTGAAGTTAAATATTGGAAATGCTGAGGTTGGTAGAATGGCATCTCCTTCATGGTGTTCACCATGTGTACCAGATGTCTGGGACTGGCTCCAGGACCCCAACCCCCCGACAGAAAAAGGCTGGTGCTAAACATTCCTCACCAGCCGGGGGCTCTGGCCTTCATTGATTCCTGTCTGCTGCTGGGTTAATCATAATTTGCCACAAGGCTTTTAAGTGACTGTAATATTATCAATTAGTAATCATCCTTTAAATGAAGAGTTCAGAACACTCTCCTTGATGAATCTGCCCTCATTTCTGTGTGCATTGCTTCTGGTTGCTCACATTGTCCGTAAAAATAAAACATGGGAAACACTCAGTAGACCCATTCTGATGGAGAAATAATTATTTTTGCAAAACTCCAAACTGCATTCAGAATCACTTCTGCATAATTCATTACTGCTCAAGATATCAGACAACAAATTGACATGTATATACAAAATAGATTCATGTTTCTACACTTGAACGAAAAAAGGAGCTGTTGAGGACCAGCCACAGTTATGCAAAAATTTAGCTTAGAAAGAAAGACGTGCCATTAACAAAACTTACATGTTTAATTATTCGGTTAATTTTGTGTGCTGTGCTTATAAACAAAAGCGGAAATAGGAGGAGGTCAGATGTAAAGAGCCTTAGCGAATGCTTTTTGTCATTAAGATTGTCTAAGATAGTTCATTTGTTTCCTGGCTGGATGTAAATGTGCATTGACTTTGGGGCAACATTCGAACAACATCCAGATCTCCACAACTGCGCTGCAAAGACTCCTTAAAAACAAGCAAATGTTTTAAAATTAAAAATTAAATTACAACATTAAATCTGTAATATAAAAAAAATCTATAGCCACAGTATATCATTTACAGATATGAGCATTCAAACAGTATTCTATAGTACAATATTGCCAGGAGAGCACAGTCTGTATCAGAAATTCCACAAAGTGTTGAAAGGGCTGACCTCAGACAGTGAAAACAGTAGTTCAGTTTCATAATCGAGTTAAATTTGCTTTCCACTGGAGAATACCTAACTTCATTAGAGGTCTACAGCATTCTGTTCTGCTTCATCCATGCATCTGTAATCATTTCATTCCGGATGTATCATAAATACTCTCAACTGAGAAATCGCAGTTAGTGCCTGGCTTAATGACTATTGAAATTTTGACAGGTCACTCTGTTTCAATGAACATGAAAAGAACACGCCACCAGTTACCGTCCTGGAGATCCCATTTAAAAGTTCTACACCTCTTGTAAGCCGTTGTTTCTAATTAGTCATGCTAGTATGGCGGTGAACACTTTCATTATCAGCTGACTTCCCAATGATAGCACTGATGATCTCTTCTAAGAGAAGTACGCCAAACAAGATTCATTTGCAATGGATGATGGTTAACTTCTTGTCTTTGGACAAATCGATCTCAGAGCAGACCACGGCACACTCGTCTTGTCATCGATAATTCGGGGAGACATTTTCATATCAGAATGAGGTTACCTGCCCAGGACGGTCATCCCTCTGTCAATTTCTGCTTAATGAACCAATTGATAAAGGGCCAGATCGACCCACATTCGGCAGGAGGGCAATCAGATGCCTTCAGAATGAATAGGTGTGTGTTTGGGCACCCATCCTTTACGAATGCTTTCCTAATGGAAGTTTCTCCTGAATGTGTGTAAGGTGCTGCATCTGAAAAGCCCGTAATTTCATGGCTCTTTTTCTTGAAGTCAGACTCTACTGTCAACCTTACATAATGTTCTCTATGAAAATGCAACTTCAGTGTGTAACACTGGACACCATTTGATGCCACGTTTTCACTGGGGAGATTTATCAGTGATTTTCCAGTCTGTAAATTAAATATGAGTACAAAGGGGGTGTGGCTTCAGCGGAGCTGTGTCGGTCTGGACACTCAGCACATGTCCTGAAGCTCAGAGAAGCTGCCAGCTTCTTCCAGGCAGCGCCGCGTCGAGGATTAGGATCCATCAAGGTGAGTCACAGCAGATTTTGTGTAAACCGGACTGTGTATAATCAACCTAATGTGAGTGATGGGTTATAGAATCTCTGAGACTAACAAATGTAGTGTTTGTCTGTTCCATGTGCATTGGATACATCATTTTGTTTTGTTTTTTTTTATTGGATGTACAGGACAGTGAATATTAGGCTGGCAGTGATATGACTTTTGTGATTACTAGGGGCAATTTTATTTCACAAGTGCAGTTTCAGTGTTTTTGCCCGCAGTTACAGGTTTAGGAGCCACTTTGGGCTGCTAAGGCTGGCTGGTAACCTGTTGGACAGGTGCTGGTGACCCAGGAGCCTCCATAGGGGCTGTGGGACCCCAGTCCTGTGCAGGGTGACGAATCTCCATGTCTTTTCGTTTTTGAATTCTGTCTTCGGGTCTGAAAAGCACCGTTAACGAGGGATTCGGCTGTGATTAAACGCCTGTCTCTTATAAAAGAGAGACGTGGTCTTTAGCAGCAGGTCTGCCAAACCCCGCGGGCTGGAGTGTGGGTCTGTGTGAACGTGACGCCGGCGACAGTGTGTCTGTCCTCAGGCATTAATACACTCTGATAGGTGGCTGTCAGGAGCCTCGGTAGATAAAAGATAAAACAGCAAGAAGCACAACGACACAGAGTCAGAGTGCGGGAGGTGGAAGGGAGGTGTTTACGGAGAACGTGGGAACCGGGATAGAAATCACACACACACACACTCTCTCACACACACACACTCTCACACACAAACACTCACACACACACACACACTCTCACACACACACACTCTCACACACAAACACTCACACACACACACACACTCTCACACACACACTCTCACACACACAAACAAACACACACACACGCACTCTCTCACACACACACACTCTCACACACACACACACACACACACACTCACACAAACACGCACACACACACTCACGCACACACACACACACTCACACACTCACGCACAAACACAAACACGCACACTCACACAAACACGCACACTCACGCACAAACACAAACACGCACACTCACACAAACACGCACACTCTCACACACACACGCACACTCACACAAACACGCACACACACACTCACGCACACACACGCACACTCACACAAACACACACACAAACACGCACACTCGCACAAACACGCACACTCTCACACAAACACACACACACACACGCACACTCACACAAACACGCACACACACACTCACGCACACACACACACACGTATATAAATATACACCCACAGTATTTACAGTATTGCTTATGGAATGACAAATTTAAGTTTCTGGGCGCACAGATATGATATATGCACACATATCCAAACATTCATTTACATTTACATATAAATATATATGCTGTTATAGCTAATTGAGGAAATCTGGAGCCAACTGTCATTTGAACCATCCAAAGTGCCCACAAAACCATGCTGATTTGACAACGATGGGGAGACCTGAAAACCATTCGTAAACACACATGGTGTTCCGTTACCCTGTTAAAATACATAAATGCAAAATTCTGTTACATTTCTAAAGAAATTAGTTTTAGGGAATACCACGTGAGAAGTACTGGGCTTTTCATGTATGAAGCAGAATCCTATTTTACTGAAAGTGCCGACTATCAGATGATAGACTAAAGGTTGCTGTCTTTCTGAAGCAGTATTCCAACAGAAAAAGGGTCCTTGTTACGCCGGGATTTCTTACGCTGCGCCTCGATGATGGCCAATGTCATATGTGAGCCATTTGCTTTATAGTTTAATGTTTCACACCATCATTAGATTTCCCCCTACCGTATATATTTAGAAATTTCATAATTATGTTGATAATCCAGCCTAAGAGGCAGATGGTAGCAGAAATATTACACATACGGACAACTTAGTCTGGCATCAGCTGTGTTTAGAGAGACACATTTGGCTGCTAAAAACCCTTTCATGTAGTCCTAAATCATTTTAGACAAGCTTACTGATTCTTTGTCCTGTTCATTTCTTTTATGTGAAGCAGCAAAAAATTTCAATACTTTAAACGTCTTTGTCATCAATCATTGAAATCAAGAGAATGAACTAAAGACTGTTTCAGTTCTGTTTTTCAGTTCTGTATCTCCAGATTTCTCATATATCCAACTAATTCTGAATTACTTTCATCTTTAATCGAGAACCGGCCTGTTTTCTAATATGTCTGACGTCGTGAGATGTTTCAGCTGTGTCAGTTGTCAGTACTTCTGATATCTGGATATCTGTCATGGACCTTCCTGATCCTCTATTGCCATCTATGACAGCATTTTACTAATGTAATCTTTGCATCTATAGTAAGGGTCCCGTTTGTAGCTTTTAGCCCCTGATTTCCCATAAGTACTTGGTGCGATGAGAAGGTACAGTAGTTCTGAATGGACGATTCCTCACTGGGAAATGCATGCACCTGCTAGCTGCCATACGGAGAATCTGTATTTTGCACACAACAGAACAAAACACGTATCTTTATGCTATGATGCAGGTCTTTAAATCACGATGCAATGAAAATGATTATTACCAAATGAAAGAGAAAACACAATATATGAAATGATCATATTGAGGTGGAGGCTGGTATTTCGTCCGTGTGATACCTCAGGGTTGAATTCTGTGATATGCATGTGATAGGCCCTATCCCCCTTCTTTCTCCCCCCTCCCCTTTCCCCCCCCCCCCCCCCCCCATTGTGTTCGCCTTCCCACTCATCCTTGGTCCAGATTCTTTTTCCCAAATCCATCTGTAGCATAGCAGTATTTAGCATCTTTGTAAAAACAGATTTTATGCACAGTGAATGTTATGAAATTTGAATGTGTCAAGACTGAGTAAAATCTGCTAAAGTATTTGCATGATATTAGAGATGGTACGTATATTAGAGAATGTAAGGTATGAGCATTATTAGAGATGGTACATATATTAGAGAATGTAAGGTATGAGCATTATTAGAGATTGTACGTATATTAGAGAATGTAAGGTATGAGCATTATTAGAGATTGTACGTATATTAGAGAATGTTACAGCATGAACATGACCATTTGGTCATTTATTTTTTTCTTCAGAAGTACTCTTATGGCTATCAAAATAAAGGTCACCTCACTATCTCAAAAGCAGGGTCCCCTGGAAGAAGACGGAGGCCAACGGGGGTGTCCCACGTCTCCCGTGCGTGCAGCACCCCCTGAGCCAGCCAGTGCCCGCTCCCCAAGACACCGGTGTGTTAACAGCCCTGAATCCGAGCGCCTTTCGGCAGCCGAGGGAAGGCCTAACGGCCTCGGACCGAGGTGAGGGTCCCAGAGTTCAGTTCAGACCAAGATTTAACACGAACAGTAGAACAGGACGGTAGACTAGCCTGGGGGGGTGGCATAGGGGGGTTTTAAAATATTCTGATCGGCAAAAGGGGATCTGACTGGAAAAGATTAGGAGCCACTGGACTAATGTAAGAGTAGTTGGTGCTACAGAGCTGGAAGATGTAGTTGATGGTACTGTTCTATTGACATGTGGCAGCACGTTCTGTCTGGCTGACTGTTCCATTAACTGTAAGTGCTGTAGCAGCCCAGCCTTTGTATGTATTCTCAATTACAGAGGCTGGCATCATGTGATCTGAGGGGGCTGGGCATCATGTGATCTGAGGGGCCTGGGCATCATGTGATCTGAGGGGCCTGGGCATCATGTGATCTGAGGGGGCTTGGCATATGCTGCACAGTTGGTTAAACAGGACTCAGACCAGTCAGTGTCTTATTATTTTGAAGTCTGTCCTGACCTTCATCACAAGTCAGCCATGAAGGTGTAATGTGTTTACAGTTTTAGCCCATTTACAGGTCGTACTGCGGCATTTTGAGGTGCTTGAGGGCAGGCTGTCTGTGTGTGTGTGTGTGTCTGTGTGTGTGTGTGTGTGTGTGTTTGTAATTTGTGCTGTTTGAAGGTGTGAGTTGTAGCAGTTATAATCATCTGTAGACAAATGTATGCTTTTTATTTTGTTTCTTCTGTCGTGAACACTGAGTTCATAGAGGTATATTGGCCAAAAGGTGTTAATATCAGTATTCAAGGACAGGTCCATCTTGAAAATTAAAAGTTTTACGGTTAATTTGACAATTCAGAATTAAGAGAAAACAAGATGAGACTTTGTTTAGAACTGCATTATTTTCATTTGTCAATTTCATTGCTTTATCTAAGGAGGCTGTTGATAACAAGGCATCTACTGAAAGGTAGATTTGTGTTTTCAGCATATTAGTGAAAATGAACTTCATGGTTTTGAATGATCTTCCCAAGAGTAAGTGTATGAACGACAAAGCACAGCGGTCCCAGGACAGGTCTGTGTGGAACCAGGATCTCCACTGACAAAGTGCAGTCATTAGATTTATGAATGCGAGGTGATTTATCTGGATAAGGACCGGTCCAGAGCTGAAGCCTTTGTAACAGGAAGCACTGGGCAATTGTGTCACGATTGGAACTGTGCTGTTGCATTTTGTTTATCAAAATGAGAGCTGTGGTGAAGCAGTTTCTGAGATGTGGCTGGGATTGAAAGCACACTGAAATGTTAATATATTGTGAGTAAACAAACAGGTTTGCATTTGGGGTTCACTATTCTTTTGAGAAGATTTTGTTGGCAGTGGTAAAATGGAAGCCAGTAAAGCCATTACTTTAGTAATTAATGGTAATTGTAATTGTAACGAGAGAGTAATGTACTCCCACGCTGGATGCCACATGAGGATCCCTCTCTGCCGTGTGCCAGGTCTCGCCTGGACGTCCCCATGTCCCCCACCAGGCAGGTGTACTCCTCCCAGCCCGCCCAGATGCTCTCAGTAGACCCTGGGCAGACCGAGCGGAAGGCCGGCGCCAGGCCGGAGCCGTCAGCCTCTGCGGAGCACGAAGCCCACAGCAACGCCTTCATCAGGTCTGTGCCGTTGGCCGAAGAGGAAGACTTCAACAGCAAGGAGTGGGTTATCATCGACAAGGAGACGGAACTCAAGGACTTCCAGCCGGGTGCCGAGCCCACCACCTCGGGCACCACCGACGAGGAGCCGGAGGAGCTGCGACTCACCGACGAGCCCGAGGAGCGACGGCGGCGTGGACTAGGTGCCGAGGCGGCCGTCCGTCCACGGACTCGTGACGGGAGGGGTCGGGGCATGCTGACCGTGGCGGAGGAGGACTCGTCGAGGAGAAGCAGCGGCCGTGGTCATTCGGCGTCCGAGAACAAGCAGGAGGCGCCTGCCGATAACCCGAGCCGGTTGCCTTGCCACACACTGCCTTCCACCCGGCCGAAGAGGAGGGAGTCCGATCCGTCTCGGTCACAGAGACAGGTAGGGGGCCCCCGTTTCTACGGTAACACAGCACCACTCTGACACCTGTCTTTATGTCTATATTTGTATGGTTATACTGTCTGCTTCCATATACCCGTCTGTTTGTGAGCACTGAAGGCCCTGCAGTAGTGTAAGGTCATTGTCAAAGGTCAGCTTCACTGTAGCTGACACCTGATGGCAGTCTTTCCATTTTAACCTCAGGGGGTAAAGCAGATGTTCCTCAGGTCACTTCATCCGTTTTTCCTAACTGGTCATTCCTCAGATGGTACCAGCAAGCCTCTATTTCAGTAAGACTGGAGGCAGGGGACACCCTGCATGGGACTCCAGTCTGACAGGACACAGACAGCAGATAACCTTGAGGGGGAGACTAGTCCATGGGGTTTCTTAGGAAGTCAAGGTACCATGGAAGAAATCACATCTAAAAACAAGAGGAACATGAAAGTCCACACACACACACACACACAGCCAGGCCAGGATTCAAACCATAACTCTGGAGGCGTGAGGTTACAGCACTACCAGCCAAGCCATGGTGCTATTTCTTATCTTTCATCAAAAGACTGCATCTATCTCTTGACAGCGTTTCCTAAGGCAGACGACATCAACCAATTTTACTTTAAGGCCAGAATGGCTTTTTGAATTGCTCAACCGGGCTACTGAAAAAAAAATTAAAAATTGACATAACTCCAGTCTGTCAGGAAAATGTCATGGGAGTGTGTGATGGATTTTTGTTAGACACCTGACAGCTCTGTCAGTTTGCCGACGTTTGGCTGCAGGGTCTGGCTGTCTGAGACCTTCATCATTGTGGAAAGGTGTGCATGTGTCAACTGGGTTTACATTTTACGCATTAATATTTAAGTTGTTTAGGTGCACCATCTCCAAATCTCATGACGAGCTTGAGTAACTTCTTGAAATATTTTAGTCATTAATCTTTTGGAACTGATAGATTTTGAGTTCAGTTGTACCTCACCATTTAAGTGGACCCATAGTGTGGTTTGTAGCATGTTGGGATTTGTTTTCATTTTGATATGATAAATTTATCATATCAAAATGTGGTGGATTGGCAACCTGCCCAGGGTGTACCCTGCCTTTGGCCCAAAGTTGGCTGGGATTGGCTCCAGCTTCCCCGCGACCCTAACAGATAAGCGGTTTAGAAGATGGATGGATGGATGGATGGATGGATGGATGGATGATAAATTTATATGTTTTTTTTTTTAGAAATATAAAACATGGCCTGTGTGTATGAGATCAGTCAGAATAAAGAAATTCTTTATAAAATGACTGTGTATCTAACATTTAGTCCTTAATTTAAAGCTTTTAGCTGTACTGTTATGATGTTTCTCCTTTTATGAGCCTAAAATGCAGGGTTTTTACCGATGTTTCTTTGAGTGATCAGTACTGCAACACAGTGAAAAACAAGACAAAGGTTGATGTTGCCACTGGACATTCATAAACAGTTTGCTTCCTCAGGTGAGGCTATTGGATGGAGAGGTAACTAGTAAAGGATGTCTTCTGCATCACTGCAACCCGATAGTACTGGGTAAGCAGTGATGGATGGATGGATGGATGGATGGATGGATGGATGGATGGATGGATGGATGACCTCCAACTTGACCCCCATCTTACTGGTCTTTTTCAGCTAGAGGATGAAAGACCGCACTCTCAACATACCACCCCAAGGCCTAACCAGCTGAGAAGGCTGGCATCCTACGTCTTCTCCTCCTCCACCTTGGAAACAGAGCAGTACCCCAACGCGGGTGGCACGTTCATCCAGCGGAGCCGCTCGGCCGAGAGCAGCCCTGCCAGAATGACTTCACGGAGGCACGCGCCGCTGGGTGGGGGGCAGCCACGTCGCAGGCAGTTCAATGTGTCCAGGTCACAGATACAGCAGATGCTGACCAAGCTGTTGAACAAGATGTGAGCTGGAGCCTGGCCTGGTCCTGCCCCGCTTGGCCCCGTCCTGCCTGGCCCCGCCCCACCTGGTTAGGCCTGGCCTCCTCCTGCCCCCCGACCACTTAATCCTCACTGATTATAAATAAATTCTTACACATGCAATATATTTGGTTTGTGGTTTGTGTGCCATGAGCAAACTGAAAACCCAAGCGGGCCGCTGCATTTTACGGAGGCAGCCATGTCCGTGTCTAAAATGTGGTGTGGATTAAGTGCTGGTCTCCTAAACAAAAGGAAATTTCCAGCAATGCTAGAGACATTTTGTATCCTGCGTGCTGCCCTGTTCTTTATGAGGGACGAGATGCGTGTCTGTGAGCCGATCAGAGGTTTTGCCCACCCAGGTTGCCCATGGAGCGATGAATTCAGTTCATAGCTGATTTTTGACCTAGTCTCCTTTATCTAGAACTTTTTAATTGGCTTACGATGTAACTGTTTTCCCCTGAATGTTATGTGTGACCCCCATTTCCTGAGCACAACAAAATATGTGCAACCATCAAATATGCTTTATGAAATATGTTATAATAACATATTAAAACGAGGAGGTAATCAGATAGGGAGTAAAAAGCAGAGGAGAATGGCACGCCTTGTTCCGAAAAGCCAGCTTTTCCAGAATCTTTGCTGTGTTGCCTGTCAATTTTGTCGTCATTGACAAGAAGTTCAGTGTCAAAATGTACAGTGAATTGCTGCCTTCATTTACATAATTGACTTCTTAGTATTTTCCTTGACTAAAATGTCAGCAAGTTTTAAAGCAAACTTGACACTATTTGGGATGGGAACTATAGGGTAAAAAAGGCCGTGAGATTAAGCTTGGTTCTTAGTCTGGAATGGAAGATTGTTACCTGAAATGTGTCTTCTTGAATGTGGTTTAACATAAGGAACGGGGCTCTGTTCCTTGACCTGGCCCCTGGCGGCATGCCTGAAAGGATGTGTCTGTTGTGTTTTTCTGCAGCCTGACCGACAGGTGACAGCAGCTCAGTAAATATCGAAAAATCTAACGCCATGAAATGCAACCCTGCAATTATTATTTTCGTTTCATCTCAAAGTCTTATAGACAGTGAATGTGGCTGGCAGAGATGCCTTAGGTTTCTGGATGGTTGCTCGGCAAACAGAATCTGTGTGACGGTTTGCTGTGTTGTCATGGGCTGCAGTTAGGTACCTGTGGGGTGCTGAGCTTCTACGATGGAGTCCGCTGTTCTCAGAGAGATGCTGGTTTCTGGAATAGTTTGTAAAATACAGGAACCTGCCTTTTGTGGGGAGAACATAGAATGAAAGTATCCTTTCTTTTAAACTTGATGCCAACGTCAAAAGGTAATAAATAAACATTACGAGTTTGTCCAGGTATAGTCTGAAATTGATTACCTAGAAAAGTCATTTGGGTGTACATATCCCTGTAAAAATGGACAGCAAGCAGTGAATCTGCACCTTAAGTTGGAATATTTAGTCATTGCATGATAAAAACGTCCCATTCTGATGTAATTCACATTTGTTTCAGGCATGTTCACTTTCTAAAGCATCGCTGTTTTAAATGTGCGTGTGAGGGCAGCGTAACCACATTGACGAGAGCTTCCTGTGAAGGGTTATGGGATGGTATTATTTATTCCTGTCCTTCGTTTCTCCTTTTTACAGCTTGTTTGTTTTGAGAATGTCAAGGGCTACACGCTAAATTTAAAGGCCATATTGGGTGTATATCCTATATAAAGATATATATATACAGTACACACTCTATATATATATTCTTCAAAAATGTCTGAGGCCTTTTTTCTGGGCAGTAAACGTATTTTTGATTTAAGATTGCAATACATACTAATAAAAAGTAACACGATAAAAAGTAACAATAATTTCTCGGCTGGATGGCTAGAAGAACACGACTTTGAATTTGCATTAGACGGTTAGGTGTCGAATAGATGTTTTGCTTGTTCATTTAAGTAATTATTATTTTAATAGCATTTAATACGGCATAGCCAGGAAAAAGACAGGCAGCAGTGAAAAGTTAAATGTGGGTCAGTGGACCAGTAACAGCACTGGTACGTTTGATAGCTTGGCTTTATGTGAGTTTTTCTCTTAAGAGAGCAGTAAGGCTGAGAAAATACATTCATCTTTTAGGAAAAGCAATTTTCACGTAGCCACTGAAATTAACTGAAAACAGATCGAATAACTAATGAAATCATCTAATAAATCATTAAGCTGATCTTTTGTACTGACCATAATACCTGAATTAGCCAGAGTTGCAATTAACAACACTGTACCAGACAAACACCTCCCCCCGTTTCCCCCCTCCCCCTCACACCTACCCGCCCCCCCCCCCCCCCTCCCCTCACCCCCATGCCATCACTACCCTAAACTCC